>JAOTRR010000059.1:15864167-15874167 GCA_028570945.1 Gogo arcuatus
TTTTCTGTCCCCCCCCCCCCCCCCAATCATAGATCTGTTCAACATTGCTCATTTCAAATATTACTGTCTCAGATGCCCAAAGTCAATATGACCTGTGAATAGTCCATCCATTTCTAAGTAGCAAATAGAACATTTCTGGTTCATTCCCTGGCTGTTACTGTTATTGTTACAATTTATTTATGCTCTTCTGAATATTAGAAGCTTGGTGCATTCACTTCAATTTAACCTTTAACAGTTGAGTTTTAACTATAACGCCTGCAAGTACCAAAATCCCCAAAGATCAGTTTAGCCCCTGCTTAGATCAGTAGACCTGTTATTACTCTTAAAAATGCTTAAATGTTATTTGAATACACTCGTAGTGCTGTACAAACCTTTAATATTTTTTTAACTCTCCTCTCTCTCTCTCTAGTGTCCATCCACTGTGTGCACCCTTATGATCCCATTTATCAGATTATCAGTGGCATGGGACAGAATGCATTCATTTCTCCTTTCATAAAAATTCAATTTGCATATGGACTTTACATACATCATCACTTTGATGAAAGTGAGGACAAGGACCTCACCTTTAAAGAAGGTGCCCCCATTTCTCATACTCAAACTGGCTCTTGTTAGTATTTTACATCACTCTATTGTACCATTGTGGCTATGCAACAGCCAGGCAAGACCAAAGGCTTTTTATGCAAGCACTGTGGTATAGCATGTTCCAACATGCCCAGTCTTTTGGAGCACACAGAAACCTGTCATCAATCTGAGGATGATCGGAAATTCAAATGCGACGAATGTGGACGGGGATACAGGCACGCTGGTAGTTTGGCTAATCATAAGAAAACCCATGACATTGGCTCCTTCCAGTGTCACATATGTGCTCGGAAGCTGTCCAATGCATTGGCTCTCAAAAGTCATTTGCGTATTCACACATCGCAAAAGAAGTATACTTGCAATGACTGTGGTAAAGGCTTTCGCCTTGCAGCCCAACTGGCAACTCACCAAAAGGTACATCGCAATAGAGGGTTTCACGGAAGACCCAAGAGCAATGAGCTGAAATGTAATCAGACTGGAAGTATTTGTGATGACGAGCAATTGCAGCAAGTGGATGAGCAGGATTTCGATATGATCCCAGAACTTCCATCAGACTTGGAGTTGGATGTTAACCCTGATAATGGCTTCAGCAATGGTTTGATGTCAGAGCTGATTCCCAGCTCTACTGCTGAACATGACACCACTGGTGATGATGAGGACCGGCCGTTTAAATGTGACTTGTGCGAGAAGACATATAGGCATCATGGAAGCCTGATAAATCACAAGAAAACTCATCAGATGGGCATATTTGAGTGTTCAGTCTGTTTCAAACAGTTCAACAACCTTGCTGCCCTTACCAGTCACCAACGAATCCACAGTAAAACCAGAGCTCACCCCAGCACAGTTAGCCCATTGACCCCTGAGGCTTACACAGACTCTACATCAGAACAGGTGTCAAACGTGTTGCAGAATGGGGCAACAAATATCCATTTCTGCCACCTTTGTCAGTCAGCATTTCCTAATGATGATGACTTTCAAAATCACATTATGTTGCATAACTCTTCTTCAGTGTCCTTTGAGCTCCCTGCTAGCACACCAGAGGACCATCCTTTTTCATATAGTATTAATCAGTCACCTGAGTCTAATCCATATCCATCCTCCAGTGACACTCCGCCATTGCCTCCATTACTCGATAAAGCTGTTGATTATGACCAAACCCAGGGACCAATGGAAAATGGTCATATATATGTACCTCACACCATTGGTGATGAACCAACTCTTTTAGATACTCAGGGAGAGCATCTAGCCCTGCCTTCAGAAAACCTCAGCCCTGAACATTTGGAGCAAGCTACTGATGATAAACAAGATCAGCCTGGTAGCTCAGACCGCCGTTTTAAATGTCACATTTGTGGCAAGAGCTACCGACATGCAGGTAGTCTCATCAACCACAAGCGCTCCCATCAGACAGGTATTTTCCAGTGCTCTATTTGTCGTAAGAACTACCCACATCTGGCTGCCCTGCGCAGCCACCTTCGCATCCACAAGGGGAGACCTTCTATGGTGATCCCCACTGCTGAAGGTGACTGGCTTTCCTCAGAGCCCCTGACACATGAAAATCAGCATGGAGGGTTTCCTCATGAAGGTGATGTAAGCCGTATTCTGGGCCTTCCTCAGGATTTTGGAGATTCTGTACACATGAATTCTGATCAGGAGAATATCAATGATCTTGATGGCTCAGAATTCCAAGAACAGTTTGACAGTTCGTTCTCTGAGGACAGACACATGGACCTACCTCAGGATGAAGCACTCATGGAGAGGCACATGTGTGCAGACTGTGGAAAGACATTTACTGATATTGCAGGGATCAAGTCACATATGTGCCCGCTCTTGAATCAACAGTTTCAGTCAAACAGTATCAATCCAGATTGTGAAATGGACTTTAAGACTGTAGATTATAAACATGCTGTGGGAGATTCAGGGGAGCAAATGGCTTTTGCGGGACACAATGGCAGTGATGTTACTTACTTTCATGACACTATGCATGATCAGATGAGTGACAATGAAGATAAAATTCACTGCAAAAGTAGCGATGAAGAGGATGAGGAGGATGATGGAGAGATGTATCAGTGTTCAGTATGTGGCAACCACTACACCAGCATGCGGGAGCTCAGGAGCCATCTCCGTGGTCACACTCAAATCCATGGAACCCCATCAACATCAGGCCCTTCCTCGATGTCCTCCCTTGAGGCTGAGAAAGATGATGAACCAGGTCAGGTCCAGCAAGGTGACTGTGATCTGATTATCTGTAGCACTTGTGGAGAAAGTTTCACAAAAAAACAGGACCTAGTAGCCCATCAGCTTTTACACAGCAATACAGTGGATGGACAACCAGAACAATATGTAACACAGAACCAGAATGGGCACTGCCTGAAAGAAGAAAGGGAGAGTATTATCTGTGGGACGTGTGGTGTAGTCTGTACCAGTGTTGCTCAGCTTGAGAGCCATAACTGCCCTGGACAGTGTGAAGAGAATCTTGAAGAGTATGATGAAAAAACAGATATTGTCAAGGCTCTCGGACAAGAGCCTGAATATTTTAAGGAGAGTTCAGACGGTGGAGAGAGACTGTACAAATGTGACCAGTGTGGACGTTCATACAGACATGCAGGCTCGCTTCTAAATCACAAGAAGTCACACAAAACGGGGGTGTTCCGTTGCTTTGTTTGTCAGAAGCGGTTTTACAACTTGTTGGCCCTCAAGAACCACCAGAGAACACATTTTGATGTTAAGAAGTAAGTAAAGATCAGTTCCAAATGTTGTTTATGCTGCCTTGGCTTGTATACTTGCATGCATATTACTATATGTTTAACAAATAAATCGATTTTGCAACTCAATCCTCAATATTCTTTTTTTCTCTCTCTCTATTAGGCATAGTTGCACTGAATGTGGGAAAGCTTTCAAAATCCACAAACAACTGTTGAACCATCAGAGGGTTCATCGGGAAAACAAGGCCAAGATTGAGGAGCTCAACAAACAGATTCAGGCCCTCATGGAGATGAGTGGGAGTGTCTCTGTGAGTGGGATACAGGCAGTCAGTGCCAGCAGAAAAAGACGTGGCCGACGCCGCAAGCAAAAAGACATTCCTGGTAGTGAACAGTCCAGCCCAGAGAAAGACAGCCACTCAGGGGATCCTAATGACCCGCGGCCTTTTGTCTGTGACCAATGTGGACGGAGTTATCGGCACGCTGGGAGTCTGGTCAATCACAAAAACTCGCACAAGACGGGAGAATATTATTGTGCCGTTTGCAATAATACCTACAGCAACCAGTTAGCGATGAAGAACCATTTACGTATTCACTTCTCAGTCAAAAAGCACTGCTGCCAGGACTGTGGGAAGGCATTCCGGGGAAAGAAACAATTACTGAACCATACTTGTAAACACAATCGCAAGAATGCAGCATTGAAAGGAAAGGGTAGAGGTCGGAGACGAGCAAAGGATTTAACATGCAAGGATTGCAGCCTCGTATTTCCCACTGCTGAGAAACTTGCAGGCCACATCTGTAGCAAAGAATCTGGCCCTGAGTCTGCAGTCACTGACCATAACCGCAATGGAGATGCATCTGTGGTAAAAGAGGAAAGGCCTTTTAAGTGCAACATTTGTGGTCGAAGCTACCGTCATGCAGGCAGTCTGTTGAACCATAAGAACACACACAAAACTGGCAATTTCACCTGCTCCTTCTGTGCCAAGCCTTTTTCCAATCCCATGGCATTACGTAATCACACTCGCATCCACACACAGAAAAAAAAATATGTCTGCACAACCTGTGGCAAAGCTTTCCGTCTCTCTAGCATCCTCTACAACCACCAAAAGATCCATGCCAGAGGAGTTACCTATTATAGCTGCCATACATGTGGGAAGAGGTTTCAGGGAAAATCTGGACTTAAGAGACATCGCTGTTACAGAAATGGCTCATCAGGCTCCCCACTCAGTCCGGATGGAGGTGACAAGTGTTACATGTGAGTGAGTCAATATTCATGCTAGTTTTATTATTTTATTTTATTTTATTTTATTTTAGCTCTTCTTTGTTGATTCCTGAGGCTTTTGTTAATAATCAAAATACCTTATTTTGGTATTCATCCAGTGTTTGTTGTGCTTGTTTGTGTATTTATTTATTTATTTAATTGTTCTTGCAAAATTCCTAATAGCTTGTTGCTAATTCCTGTAACTAAGATTCCCCACAAGAGGGAGCTGGTAAAACCCAAGGAGGCTTTGTGTTCATAATTGTTAGGAATAGATGTATGGTTTGCAGTATATATGTGTTAATCCACCCTAGGTGTGTTCTGAGGATAACCACAGGCAATGACTAGCAGAGTATCAGTGGTGTAACAATCAATAACACTGTTCTTTAATGTTGTTTTACTGTAAAATGTAACTATTATGTTTTTCTAATGTTGCATGACCTAGTTGAATATTAGGTCTGAGCTACTTGCGTTTTACTTTGAAAGAACATGGTGTATTATGTTTTTTTAACTTCTGTTTTTGTTTCACTGCTTGTAAGTAGTTCTCATTCGCTTTCCTTTTATAGGTGTGATCAGTGCGGACGCTCCTACAGACACGCTGGATCTCTTCTCAACCATAAAAAGACTCATTCTGCTGACTTGCTCCACTGTAGTCTCTGCCTGAAAACCTTCACTGACCATCTGGAACTCCAGAAGCACTCCCAGATGGCCCGTCACTGCTGCCCTGATTGTGGAAAGACCTTTTGCGAGTTTGCACACCTGCAAAGCCACATGGAGGTTCACAGCAAGGGACTTCCTTATTACTGCAGTGTTTGCCAACAGAACTTCCCCAACATGGCCAGCTTTGAGCAGCACCAGGAGGTTCACCATAGCATGCAAGAACAGTCCCATCATCAGCATGACATTCAGGTGTCACAGAGTTTGGATTGGGACTCTGGACTTAACCAACAACTTGGGTTCCAGAATCTCTCCAAAATGGATCCAGAGTTTAGCCAAATGCATGAAGGCTTCTCTGACCAGGAAGATCAACAAGAGAGTGGTGAGGCGTTTGATAAAGAGAAGAGCCATGTGTGTGAGCACTGCGGGCGTTCATATCGGCATGCTGGATCCCTGCTCAACCACAAGAATAGCCACAAAACGGGCTCCTTTTTCTGTTCAGTGTGCCAAAAGGAGTTCACCAACCTAATGGCACTGAAGAACCACCGGCGAATTCACACAGAGCCCAAGCGTTACCAGTGCCTGGAATGCGGCAAGGCATTTCGTGTGTCCACTCAGCTCATCTGCCACAGACGCATTCACACTAAAGAGAAGCCTTTCTCCTGCATTCTCTGCGATAAGCGCTTCTCCAGCAAGTCCAACCTGCGACATCACCAGAAGTTGCACCAGAATGCCCAGCAGACCTTTGAGTCCTCCTTCAACATGGATCCAAATGCCTTCATGGGACTGGGTGTGGAGCCTTTCCTCTGAGGCAGCGTCTGCAGGACCAAAACTCATCTCGGCGTTCCAAAGGAAGACAACAAAATAACATTTCTGTTATGGAACTCTTCCCCCACCCAAGGCCCAATGCCAATAATCGTAACACATCAGGTTTTTCTGCTGTATTTGTCAAGATGGTGTCCAAGTCAGATGCTGTTCTTGGCAGTAGTTGCCTCCTGTACTGTTGTATTTTCAAATACTTTTCTTTAAAGGACACTTAAGACTGGCATTGACGTGATTCTACCTCTGGTAGGGACAGTGATACTGTAGAAACTTTAGAATAAGTGATGGTGCCTGTCAGAAACCATTTTAGATTTGAATGTTTCAATGTTTTTTGCTTTCCTCACAGAGTGCACACAAACTAAAGAATTATATGGTACTATCATAGGTCTCAAACTGAAGACTGGGGTAAAAGTATGGTTTATTTTCCTAGACTTTACCCCAGGACTGATGACCCTAGGAGTAGAGTCCGACCGATTAGTTGGCTGCATTTTCAAAAGGTATCATCAAAGGAATAACAGTTTGTTGACTTAGGTTGATATTTTAGTGAATAAGAAAGTAGTTCCATTATGCATGCTTTTCCATGTTTTCAGGACACTGGATTCAGTTGTCATTAGAGACATTTGTTCTATAATCATGTCTCAATTGAGTACAAGCATCATCAATACTTCACTTTCATCATGGATGACACTGTTAATGCTGTTAAACAGCAACCACAGAACTATTATCAGTTTCCTTCAGCCTGCCAAATAGAAAATAACAATGATATTTATTTATTTAAAAACTTATTTATACCCCATGTTAATATCTGAACAGCTGTTCTCACCATTTTAATGTGGTAAGTTTCATGCAGTGTTTTAGTTGTAACAGTATCTTAGTTAAGTATTTCCACTTATTGTTAAAATGTTTTTACTCCAAAAGCATTTCAGAGTGATATCTAAATGTTGCCAAGTGGTAAAGTTGAGATTTATTTTCTCAATGTGTGATTTAATGTATTCTTTTGAATATCATGTTTATATAACCTGCTGTACATCAGTTCTTCCGAAAATGATTGCTGAGCAAACAACTATGGGTTAGACAGTTGATGAGAATGTGTAACTGTACAGATTGTGATGAAACAGACCCAGACATCCATGATCGGTCGGGCTCTATGATGGGCAGCATCTCCTGTATGGGGACACTTTTCAGTAGTTTTGAAATTACTCAGGTTTCACACCTTAATCACTAAAAATAATATAAATGATTAAACCATATAATTTCATCTGGATGCACAAAGCATCATGGGGAAGGTATATTTTTGTTTGTCAAGAATATGATTCCCGTTTGTATTTCTATGTGCCATTTCATATCATTGCCCTACATAGAATAAAAGTGTATTAGTAGTTTTCACTTATGCCTATATTTCAGTACTTACTGATTAAGAATAGGAGTTGTAGACTTTCATGGTGGCATTGAATATGAAACTCCACTGACTTCTGAATCTTTGAGATTCACTGTAATCAGTTACATATATCTTAAATATAGAATATTTATTTTTGTTCTTACACTCAGTGTTTCTCTTTCTCAAGTAGAGGACTAAGCAGATACTGTTTATTTGTAGATGTTCTTGCCCTCACTTCCTGGAACTCAATAAACACAATGTAAACGTTGGTGATTGTCTTCCCTTTCTACCAGCAAGGAGCAGTTTTCATTTGCTTAATAATCAAAGAGATAGAGGACATTTATAGATGGTTCATGTGGTTTTTCCTCTTTTGAACATGGATGTTGTACTTGAAATCCTTTATTTACATTACATATTAACTTAAAACATTTAGAAATGTAATGCTTTCACAAGTTATACACATTCACGGAATATGCAACAGTTGTCTCCGTTTATTGCCTATAAATGCTTAGACTGACTTACAGTTCAACATCAGGTCAACCTTTTCTAACTGGATAAACTCTGGCCTTAATATCAACTTGATCCAATACAGTAACCAGCAAAAATATAAAATGAATAGAAGTCTAAAACTGCATAATTGTTGCATCTTAGATTTACCACTAGATTTGTTATTCCTCAGCGGGCCCTCTGAAGTATAAACACTGATGACTTTCTTAGTATTTCAGCAGTGTCTGTCTGAAGCATGGTATGTCCACCGCTGACTATTGGTGGGTCAGTATTCTGGCTTGTTGGGTACTTGGACACTTGTCAGCAACTTCTGCATGTTTAAGTAACTGACCATGATGGCTATGACGACTTACCATATATAAGCTATTATAATGCATCACAATGTAATGGTAGCGTTGGTAACAACAGATGGACGGTGTTTTAATACGCATTCTGTGGATTTAGGTTTACTGGTTGTAGCTTAGTCAATCACAGGCTATTAGCTTATGTAGTAGCTTTTCAGGACCACATACAGACAAGTGACAAATTAAAGGAAAAACTAACAATCTTAGTAAGGTGCTGTACCATCACACACCCTGGCACCTTGGCATTGATTCTACATGTTTGGAATTGTACTGGAGGGATGCATCAAACCATAGCATATGATTTTACATTACATTATAGGCATTTAGCAGACGCTCTTATCCAGAGCAATGTACAACAAGCCTGGGAAGCAGTTGGGTGCCTTGCTCAAAGGCACTTCAGCCATGCATTTTCCTGCTGGTCCAGGGAATTGAACTGGTGCTGCTTTTCTAACCTTTTCTAACCTTTTCTAACCAAGGCTGCTTCTCTAACCTTTAGGCCATGGCTGCCCCATGATTTAGCTCTAATGAATTAGATCATTTTCATACTCATCAAACTATTCAGTGAGTGCTTGGCCTTGTGGATGGGGCATTGTCATCCTGGAAAAGACCACTCCTATCAGGATAGAGATGAATCCAAACCATGCCAACAAAATCCCCCCCCAGAACAACAGAGCCACTAGGCTTTCCTTTAATTTGTCACCTGCCTGTATTTAGACATGTATCTCCACAGATGCCATTTATCCTACGTGTAACACCATAGAAAGGCTACTAAAGGCGGTCTGTCTTATAACTGAGTATTACAATGACTACATCCTAACAGTGCATAGGACACAAATATATACACAATTTATCTACAAAATATTGATTACACATTACATTCAATAGACCAGAACAAATCAAATGTGGAGGTAAACTGTTACTGTACAAAATATATTTTTTGTGGCATACAGCCTCTTCTACATTACAGTTCTGGAAGGTTAAGGCAGTTTTCACTGGGTTAAAAAATGGACATTCATAAACATTGTAAGTGCACAGGGGATCATGAATGCTCAAAACTGGATACAAGAAAAAGAAAAACAAGGGTGTTCACAATAAACATTAAAAAAGATAATGCCTTTCAAAAAATAGAGGTTAAAAAACCATTTCCTCCACTTCTCTGTTGTAAGGCACCTGATTGTTGCTGGTGTACAGGAGTCTACCTAAAAAGCACCTTAAGTCTGCTCACACAGTGAAGGACAAAGTCTGAGGTTTTTGAGATCACAGTGACTCTACATCAACTGCATATGCTGGAGTGTGTTCATCACCACTATGTCTGACCTACCAATATAATAAATTAGATGAGTCAAATGCTACTCATAGTACACTCTGTAGTCAACGTATTCGCAAAAGATCGCCAACTGAATCAATAGCTTTCTTAATACTTTGAATTCTTCTATTCCATTCACTTTTGCTGGAAAAAGAAAAAGGCAAACAATATTTTAGAACATACCAACAACTTCATACACAGGTTACTTATATGGCCACACGACTATTACATTCCAAATATTTTGTCAGCATAAGTAGGGTATAGTGAAATGCAAATATTATATAATTAAAAACATGAGTACCTACTTAATGATTTGCCTACACCGGATAAAGTGGACCTGTGGTTTCTTCGATTGGCTCTAAATGATAGGCATGAAGATTTTCATTTGTTATAAAGTCTTGCCATAAAAATGAATACGTCAATTTCAGGAATCATTCAGCACAACTTTTA
>JAOTRR010000059.1:15911764-15923372 GCA_028570945.1 Gogo arcuatus
CATTTAAAGGAACAGGCACTCAAATCAGCTGTTCTGAAGAGGGCTGTTTAGACAGGGTGAGAAGGGGCGGTGGTGCTTTATCCTTGTAGTATTTTGATCAAAGCATGGCACAGACATTTCATTAAGAACTCAGAGAACTGTGTTAACTTGTGGAAATGGGGTATAATATGTCTCTTAACACATCTAGATTTATTACAGAAGGCCTTAGTAATGAACTGATGAGCTGAATATGAGAAGAATATCTGCATTGCTTTGGCACCTCCCAGACCGGATTGTGCACAGCTGCTCCATCTCTATTCCTGTGTATTTCCAGGTGTCAAGATCTGTTGGGAACATGAGCCAAACGCCAGAGACGCCAGTTGATCCTCCTCCTGTAGTGACAGAAGGTTTGGCATTTCAGTTCATTTTGTAACGAAACAAAGGACATTTAATACTTATCTTAAATCTCTGTTATTTTAAATTTGCGGCAGTGGACATGCTCATTCTGTCATTCTTCTGCTGCCAGCACCTCCTGTTCAAACTGAAAGCAAGCAGCCAGCAGGGGGAAAGAAACAAAATAAAAAGAAAGTGGAAGAGGTGGTAGAGGAAGAGGAAGAGGAGTACGTTGTGGAGAAAGTCCTGGATCGACGTATTGTGAAGGGAAGAATAGAGTATCTCCTCAAGTGGAAAGGCTTTTCAGAGTGGGTAT
Source organism: Gogo arcuatus (assembly GCA_028570945.1). NCBI lineage: Eukaryota > Metazoa > Chordata > Actinopteri > Siluriformes > Anchariidae > Gogo > Gogo arcuatus. The sequence continues at coordinate 15,912,453 of JAOTRR010000059.1, forward strand.
ACATACAGTAATGTGTGGCATAGGGCCGAGTGATTGTTTTCTTAGTCAGCAGTTTGCTTAGTTTTGCCATTTGCTTGGAAGAGAATTTATTTTTGTGCAGTTGTAGTAATTTATAATGCTAGTTTGTTGTGTGCTGTCTATGTTGGATTTTCAGTGAAGACAACACATGGGAACCTGAAGAAAATTTAGATTGCCCGGATCTCATCGCAGAATATCTGCAGTCCCAGAGAAGTGTGAATGAATCAGGTGGCAAGCGGCGTGCTGACGGAGATGGTGATGGAAAGGAGAGCCAGCCTAAAAAACGTAAGGATGAGGTAAGGATTTTGAAGAACAGGAAATTTCATTAACTGGGTAAAAAGCATATTTTGAAATACTCAGAGCCTAACTCAACTTCATGGGATAAAACAATGTCTTAATTACCATTCCTCTAATTTAGCCAGAGAAACTCAGAGGCTTTGCTCGTGGGTTGGATCCTGAGAGGATCATTGGTGCTACAGATTCAAGCGGAGAACTTATGTTCCTCATGAAATGGTGTGTATGGAGCAGGATGCCTGGTTTAAAACTTCCTCACCTCAGGTCCTGGATTAGATCATCCAGTTCCTGTTCAGTATGACTTCGAAATCTAATGATCTCAAGTGAAGTGACTTGTAAAAGCATGTTTTTTTTTTTCATTCACAGGAAGAACTCTGATGAGGCAGATCTTGTTCCAGCCAAGGAGGCGAATGTAAAGTGTCCACAAGTTGTCATTTCTTTCTATGAGGAGCGCCTCACCTGGCATTCTTACCCCACTGACGAAGAGGAGAAGAAGGATGAGAAGAACTAGGCAAACTATTGGGAATATTTACAGTTCTCATCATCTGAAGTAAAAGGCAGCAAAAGGTTTATATGATTTTACGAAAACACCACTGAAACCCGCAGCACCTCAGGCAATTAAACAGTTCCTGTAATTTACATAGGCTCTGGTATATTTCAGTCATAGCGCTGCTACTGTAGCTAAATGTATTCAGTAGACTACTAATTTTTCTGTTTGTTTGTGTTTTTTATGTTGCTCATGGAGATAGATAACATCCTGGCAGCTTCTTTACCTACGTTGTGTTCCAGAGCCTGTGTAGATTACAATGCTGGCCATTTCGTACTAGTCTCCAAAAGGCTTCCTTTAATATATTCCTGTAGTTCCTGTACATTGGACTTATTTAAACATATTGCTGCCTTAACTGAGATTATTTTTAAAAAAAAAAAACAAAACAGGTTACATTTTATACATTTTCCAAAAGGCAAGCCAACTGAATGATTCTTGAAATGCCCATGGAGAAGTATATGTACAGTGGTTTGAGAATTGACTAAGAGTTCCATCTAATAGTCCTGAAAAGTCTTTATTGAAATTCACTCTTACCAGCAAATGCAAATCACTGTTCTGGTTCTTACTGTAGGTGCTACTATTGAATAAGTCCATCTTTTGTCAACACCACTGCACAAATACACTCCTTATTAAATGTTTGGGGACATCTTAGCTTTTTGAAGAACCTTAAATGCACCACAAAGCTGTGCAGGAGATATCTGGAGAGAAAGTACAAAGTTTAATGAAATATTCTGCCCAATCACCTGGCATTAAGAGACTGTATGTTTTTGAAATGAACATTATGGCTTACCTGATTTTAAATTATAGGGAGAAAAAGTTACATGATATTGTCCTCAAAAGTAATCTAGTCTTTATTTGCAAACTTATGTTTTTAAAAAAAAACAAAACAAACAAAAAAAAAACCTTTTGAAAAGCTAGATGCCCCCAAACCATTGACAGTGTATGTATGCACAGTGAGTTTCATGACCTTTTATATTCATGGTTAACATTCTACATTCAAGTGTAGTGTCCATGATCATGAGTTAAAGTTAAATTACACGATTATGTTCTCTGAATCATGTGTTTTTGTTTTGTTTTTACACTAAATCATTCTTGTCAGTTTAATAAAAGTAGGATTGATGTAGTTGTTCTTGTTTTAATTTGTCTGTCACTGGTAGTGATTTGCATGTATGATGAACATTTATACAATCGGTATAAAACAAAATTATACAATCTGTAGTTTAACAATTGGGCCCTGACTTTCTCAATTAAATGATTAATTTGAGCATAAATTAATTGTGAAATCCTATTTGGCTTTCAAGGCACTAACGTCCCTACACCAGTATTTATTCCTCTCGCATATAGCATCCACATGCTATATCCCAAACAGAAATCACAAGACAAAATATAACTTTGAAAATAAAAATAAAAAAAAGAAAAAAAAAAAAGAAAAAAAGAAAAGGTTTATTAACCAACAAAAGAACAATTCCCAGATTGCCAGCAAATCTTTCAAAATAAACTAACAGGAAGTGAATCAAAATCAAAACAAAAGTCAGAAGGCCTGCTAAAATACAGAGGACCAAAATATCTTTACACCAAAACAAACAACATGAACATATTTACAAAACAAACAGACACAAAAAAAAAGTCAGTGCATGACGACAAGTAGTGGCATTATAAGACCAGGAACATAAACTATTTTAAGCACAATTTCCATGCCTGATCTTTTTTTCTTTTTGTTGTTGTTTAAATAATTAACTTGATCTACTCCATACCTATTTAATATCTTAAAAGTTCTCATCAAAATAAGTGACTTTTTTTTCCTCCTTGCATATTGCAACAACCAGAGTGTGTTGTGTACAGAATGCATTTCCTGACAAATCATCTTTTTATGAATTGCAAATTCAGTCAACTTCTAACAAATTCTTGATGTATACTTCTTGTGGCTGTTTTAAAATGTACTACTTGATGGGTTTACAGAATACTGCTTTACGTGCATAGTTTTGACGGTTTGTAGCCACATCTCTAAGAATGTGATTTGAAGGCCAGTGGTCTTCATTCTTATCTACAAAGGGCTGTTTTTCATAACACTTAATTCAACTGATCTTGGATTTCAAATGACTACCAAGTGTGGCTTCATTCCAGTCGAATTGGAAAGCGGCAGCCCAGCCATGCAGACCCATTGTGGATATAATTAAAGTCCCCTGGCCTAAGTGAACTGCTTGATATCTTTTAATGTCTGTCTGAGGCCAGCCCCCGGCTCTTTGGTTACATTACACCCCTCAAACTGTTTCAGTACTAAGATCGAGTTGAGTGCCAATTAAGCGCTTTGGCAGCATACACAGTGATAGTACAACAGCTGTTAAAACAACTTGCTGGTTAATAACTCGACATAGATTATGACTGGAAATCACAAGAAAAAGACATCTAACGATGTAAATTAGGTCTTGTAGTTAGATATGAGTGTGCCACTTGTAACATAAGGTTATAACCACAGGTGCATATGAACAATTCTGTGAATCTTCAATTCATAAAAGTATGACAGAATTGCTATCTTTACCTACAACTACTTTGACAGGAAAATAACTCCACACATGGGGCTCTGTAAGTGTGCAGTGTAGATGTGAGCAATGGAAACCAGTAGAAGTGAATAAACTATGGAGATGTATACATCTGGTGAAGATTAAAGCTGTCCAATTAGTGCTAAAGCTCCATTTTAAAGATATTTCACATGTGCTAATCTCCTGAACAGTCCAAAAGAAACTTTTATGCTGCATTTACGCACAATCCGATTCCACTGTGGTACATGCTAAGCAGCTTTTTAGATCTCCAGTTAATTTTATTGGCTAAACAGGAACATGGTAGTGTTGATAAATTTGTCTGTTTAACAGGGGAAGTTCCACAAGTAAAAGAGAAAAAGAAGAAAATACATGTGATGCTCACTTTACACTTTTACACAGTGGATCATCCAAAAAGGAAGTGCTACTGAACTATACTCGAATGATGTGCACATTAAGCCAATATTCTCAATATTTCAGAGTATCTTGTTCACTGTCCATGTCATAAACAGAAAAAGAGCATTACAGAGAACTAGTGCAACTAAAAGAAAATGTCTTGGAGTGAGAATTGTACTTTGCACCTGTTGCTTGAGCAACATAACAGTCCGGTAATAAACCAGAAAGTAACTCTGAAAAGCAGATGATGAGCTGAAATTCAGCATAACAATTCTGTACAGTTTTTTTTTTTGTGTGGTTGTTTTGATTTTCTTTTTTTTCCCCTTCTTAGAACGTCCAGTTTTAAGCAGAAAAACGCACTTGACAGAATTCAGGTTAATTAAAAAAAAAAAAAAAAAAAAAAAAATCAGGCCTGTAGCTTATGTAGACGTTTATGCACATGGGAGGAAAACTACAGAAAGGTCAAGGAGGAGATTCTCACCTTTAAGCCTGCAGAAGAGGAACGACTGCTAAAGATTGAGAACTTACAGCCAAGCGACAGAGATGATTTACAGCAGTGAGCAGAGCACAGAAGCTGATTTATTAGTAATGTAGTGTGCATCTTTACTCAGTATTTAATTTTCATCTCATTCATTCCAGCCTCAAGCATTACCTCAAACTCATTCTTAACCACTCTACTTTGTCCAACTTTTCCCAATTCCATGGCAAATGGCATTTAATACCCAGAGAAAGCTCTGTCAGGTTTCACATTTAACTCTCCAAAGGAAATGTGCCGTTTCCTTGTTGCTGTCACTGAAATCACATTGGTGTAAGGTACACAAGTGACCACTGTGATGAAATTGGAAACGAAGGAAATGCACAACCATTGGTTACTAAGGATATGCTTTCTTTTGCATTTGTTTTCTCGGCACAAAGGTTCATCTTCCAACTTCCAAGCGCCTCTCCACCATCTTCAGAAAAAAGGGCCGCCTTCTTTAACACTAAAGGACTACCAGCAGGGTACTCACACACCCCAGAGGCCAATACTAAAGAGTCTAATGGCCTTTCCAAGCCGATAACCAGCTAGCCTTACATTCATTTTGTTTTTGGGATCTTGATGGAAATTAAAGTCAATTCCTCAATTTATTCTCAGATTAGTCAGTGTCTCCCCAGCTGCAGTTTGCCTCTTTTACTCTTCTTAGATTCAGTCAATTCACCATTCTGGTCATACTCCAAGTAAATCAACAGAAAATAGATACTTTAAGAAGCAATTCTGCTTCATATTTTCTGGAGAAAACATTTGAACCAAAGAAAGAAAAAAAGGAGAAAACCTAATGCAGGAACAACACTGACAGTGCAATTTTCTTTTCCTTGCTAGAATCTTCTCAAAGGAAAAAAAACAGCATTTACTTCCACCTTATAGTAATATTTTTTTTTTTTTGTGGTGGAGCCTTGGCAGCAAAAGAAAGGAGCAGATCCTCACTTCTTTTTGTCCTTCTGTTTCTTGTCAGGCTTCCGGCTTTGCTCAAGAGTCATGCTTCGTGGTGTAATGAGCACACTACCATCAGCACTGTACTGCAGGCAATACTCGCTAGCAGGGTAAGGCCTGCCTTCATCATCACGCAGCTGGCTGAACACTTCCTGATAAAGGATCTGCACCTTCTGCTTCATCTGCCTGATACAGCGCAAGCACTCCATCTTCTCCTTCAGCAGCCGGGCTTTGTCACGCCGCAGATCCTGCACACCTTGCTCAAGGTTGATGATGGTGTCCAGTTTGCGTTTACGGCAGTTCTGTGCAGCCATTTTGTTTTTGCCACGTCTGCGGATATCACGGATGAGGGAAAGCTGGGCCTCGTTGAGATGGTGTTTGGACAGAAGCTCGTTGAACTCTTCAACAGGAAGGTTGACAATTTTATCGTTAGAAAATGGGATTTTCATGGCTCTGGCCCGACGTTCGTCACGGCTTGACTGCTTGTCGATGAACTCTCGTGGTGGATGAATCTTGGTTTGCTGGAGGTGCTTGTCTCTGCACTTTTTACTGCAGGATCCCAGCAGCTGGGGTTGCTCAGGGTATGAGGAAGCCAGTGGCAGGTTGTAAGTGTGGTTGTGATTGATGCTGTCCAGCTGTGGCAGGTTATGAAAATGAGAGGGATCTTGATAGCTCATGCGGCACAGTTTGCTATATTCCGGCTGGTAGCCTCCAACGGCTCCCTCCTCTGCTTCAGCCGTGGCCACTTCAGAATCAGTGCTGTAGCCTACAGCGCCTTCCTCAGAGAAAGTGGCAGAGGTGGAGGAGGAAGACGCAGCTGAGGAGCAAGATGTCTCAGAGTTGCTGGGAGAGACAGGGCTTTGTCCTGAATCCAAAGACAATCCAGAGTCCGAGTCGAGCTCATCTTCTAGTTGAGAGGCTTGAGCCTGACTGAACCCTTCCTCCATTGCAAGGTCTAGCAGGCTAATTTCATCCAGCATTGACTCCTCCAGCAGGCTAGCAAAGGGGTCAGGCAGCACTGAAGAAGAGGTCAAGTTGTTGGTGCTGTTGAGTGGTGGGAGGAACAGCCCAGTAAGATTTGTGACTCCAAATGTTGAGTTGATATTAGATGAATTACTGGAGGAGAGCCTACGGAGAGTAGGCCGCTGCCCGACTGAGGGATCTAATTCAGAGTTGAAAAGGTTAGGGAGGTCCTGGCTGCAGCTTGGGAGGGATGCCTGATGAAGACTCACATCCTGATTGATCAGACTGGATTGTGGAACACCAAAACTTGCCATTGTGCCTGAGTCATTGGTATTAGCACCAGTGTTGTTCAGGTTGTTGTTGAGATTGGTGTTTTCTGTCGTGTTATTCACATCCATGTCCTAGAGGAGAGATGACAGACAGCTACTGAGTAAACTGCGTTAAATTTAACCAACTATTATGCCACAGGCTTATTAAAAAAAATTAGCAGAGAATACAAACCTGCAGTTCCATGATTGCCATTATGTCCTGCCATTGCTGTTCCAGGTCTAAAGGTGTATCAGACTGAGGCAAAGAGGCAGGCAGTAAAAGCCCCTGAGATGTTGAAGGAACAGTTTCTGCTGAGCCTCTGAGTTGAGGGGCAGCTTCTGTAGCCTGGAACTTCAAATTGACCAGGGGAAAACAATAATTGAAGGAATCGCTTTCTCAAAAAGAGGAATGTATAAAGTCATTCCTGATAACAACATTAGGAATTGGCAAGAAGCTGGTACCTCCGATTCCTCTCCAAAAGGGAAGGTGGCCTCCAGAAGCCTTAGGCATTCCTGCAGGGACATTGAGGTCTGTGTACCAAGGCTGGAGAGCTTCAGAAAAAGATAATGAGAGAGGTTAATGCCTCTGCAAGGTCAAATTGCTCAAGCTGTGCATGATCTTTTACCAAGACCCTCTGGATAAATCCTACATGAATTGCAGTGACAGGGTAAGTAGAAATTACAAAAGCTATTATTATTATTATTATTAAGTTTACTCATCTGTGGAAGAATTTGACTGATTACAAGCTTTTAAAGCAATGCTGTCTAAAATATGAACATGGATTATGTTTAGAAATAGTTTTTTAAGTCAATACAAGGATAAAATGTGTGCTAACCTAACCTACTGGATCCTAAATGCAATATGGAAAAGCTACCTGCTCAGGTATGCTCTCTCCTGTCTCTCCATCCACAAGAGTTATGCCCTGACCCTCCTGTAGATTGATTCCATTTCTCCAGTCCTCCTCCCGTACACCTGCCTCCTCATTTTCCCCGTTCGGTTTATCAGTCTCACCATCCTTCTGCCTGCTGCTGTAGTTAAACACTTCCCGTCCAGCTCCGAGGTCAATGTCCTGTCTCCAGAGGATATCTATGAGGTCTATGTCCTAGAGAGAAAAATGTCGGACCATACTGAGATCAGGACACTGAGTAAATAAAAGGGCTTGGTCCAGGGATGTAGTTAAAAGAAGAATTTTGACTGACATGGGAAAATATATATATTTTTAAAAATTCTGAGCAAATTTCCATGCAAATATGGAAAAGATGTAGTTCTGGTGTAAATCTATGACTGAGAGTCACCCAATCATAAAATGTATGAAAAAAGTATTTTCTACAGCCTAAAGATCTGTGAAGTCCTCCTAGGACATCTTCAGTGGCAAAGGGATGACACCACTAAAATAAGGTCAACTGACAAGCAAAGGGTAACTGACCTTCCTCTGAAGGGCAAGCTAATTGAAAACTAAGAATGCACAAAGAAATGGCATGGTGTTACCTTACTATTTGCTACATGGAATTTTAAAAATGGTTGTCAAACTGATGCCGTTCCTGCATCTGATATTTAATCCTCTATTGCACCAAACTGACCCAAATTCTAAGAATGGATTGCTACTGATGCCTTTTAGGTATTTTGCAGCTGCATTTGCTAAAAATAAAACACTAACACCTTGAAACTTCATGATGATTAAGGGGGGGAAAAAGGTAACAAATACAAAAGGTGCTTCTGCTCGCCTTAAAACTGCCTGCTTTGTAATTTCAAGGTTTCTTTTCAACAATAATATGGTATCAGTGCTCTCATTCATACATACATATACTATTCATTACCATTGAAAGAGCACAGGCAATACTGTTAAAAATATATATATTATGCCGTATGTATGATCGTCAGGAGGTACAGCAAGAAACTACACACATCCATCACTCACAGAAGGAGACAGCAGCCACACCCATTTGGGCCACTCTCAAAATGCAGCTAGATTTAAAAGTAGTGAGGTGACATCTATTTGAAGCATTAACAGTTAATAATATTAGAATATAAATCAATGTCACAACAGATTTAGTAAACCATTATAAAACACTGCACCTCTTTAGAAAGCTCATCAACGCTGTCTCTGTTGCCTTGCTCCTGGTTGGCCTCAGAGGCCACAGCACCTAAACTGTCCTCTCCACTAAGGTTGTAGGTTGACTCAGAAGTGCTGCCGGCCCCTCTCATGGCCGAGGGTTCAGGGCTGTTCACGTCCTCCAGGCTGCCCCCATTGTCCAGGGCAATGCTGGGACTCGACTGGCTGGCTGCAGACACCACAGTCTCAGGGTCACGGTGCACCAGCCAAGCGTTCAGCTCAGTGCTAGGCACACGCAGGTGATCCAGAGAGTGCACCTGATTCAGCAGCCGACGAATAGCAAAGAAATGGTCCAAGTCCACGCTTTTCGGATGGATGCCATAGCCGTCCAGGGTGTTGCGCAGGTTGTGAAACTGTGTCTGTGTGTAGGCTGAGCTCGGGCCCAAGATGATTTCACGGAGAGGGGGCAGCTGACTGTTTAAATAGGTGTCCACGTCCACCCGCACCCCAATGAGACTCAGGAGGATAGTGAACTGAATCAGACCCTCTGTGAAGTACTTTTTCAAGTAAAGCATTTCTTGGCAAAGGAAACAAAATGAAAGTTAAAAACAAAACAACAACAAAAAAAAAAAAAAAATCTAACAGAACGAGGGTCAAACTGGGACACTCAGAGTCAGTGTTTTATATTACATAAATAAGTATAAAATGTAGAGAAACCATGACAAAAAAAATAGGTGCTTTTACATAAACATTTAGCAAAAAAGGGAAAATGGGGGGAAATGAGGGGTCCTTTGTCGTCAGTGGGAAGTGTCTATCCTGTCAGATGCTTAGATCCCACCACTGAATTTTCAATTACTCTCTGAAAACTCCTCCAATCTGCATCAGAAAAAAATAAGAATCAGTACAACATTCCAGGATCAATAGTACAGTGATATTTTTTCCAGATGTTTTCCCATAAAGTCTGATTCCTCTTGGAAGTTTGTTAGCTTGCAGCTCTAGCATTAACGTACGTTAATGCCCCCTTCCTGTTCGTGCCATCACGAGCCCATCTGCCGACTAACCTCCCACTCGGGAGAAACAAACAGAATAGTACACGTACAATTTTCCTCACGCATACGATGAAAACAGTAAAAGTTTTCAAAATAGCAATTTCCGAACAGTGTCTGCGACGTAGAAGTCCGTTAACTATTTACCGAATACGAAACAGAACGATATTTATTTGCTCAACATCCAGGAAGTGTTCTTTCCTACTTCCGCTATCGGCACTCACCAACAGCGTTAGCAACAAGTGGCGCAACAATGACTGATTGGTTGAGGAGCTTCTCGCAACCCAATGAGAAGTCTCACGCGCCGGTGTTTCTCATATGACCACCAATGAGAACGTTACAGGGGTGGGCATTGAGAGGAATCGACTGAGGACGCCGAATATATCAAAACAACTTCAACAATCTTAAGCGCTTATTTATTTATGATATACAGACAACAATACACGTAAAATGATTTCTATTAAGTTAACAAATACTATAAGATTTTATACAGCACCACTTCTACATTATACGTTAGCAATGAACAACAACTAGCTGGCTAGTTCCACAGTCCCAACCAGGCTAACTGGCTAACTTAGCTAACTAGCCAGTTTTCTAACACTCTTTTCATACTTACGCATAAAGAGTTTACGGATAAAACAGCCCAAAATGTCTAGACGGTACTTATGGGTAGCATATGGCAGTCACTTTCTTGAAAATGTCACTTATTTCCATAGATTTACTTAATGTTGTAGTCCACTTGTCTTGAATGGCCCACCATGACTTGCAAAATTTCCCCCTTGCTGATAAGTTCCCTGACAGAGGAACACGTTTTGACAACGCGCATGCGTAGAATATTCCAGGGCTCAGGTCTGAATGAGATCATTGATCAGGAGGTACAGCAGTGATAACCGCCCCATTTAAAGTAAAATAAATTCCAGCCTGTATAACTTTGTAGCTTTATTACATCAGGAAAAAAATTAACCTGATCACTTTCGTTTTTAATCTGAAAAATGTTTACGATTGTTAACATAACCGACTTCACAGTACTGTAAATAAAGCTGAAAAATATCGAAGCCCATTTCCGCCTGGCTGAAAAGGAATAAAAATGCAAAACATTTTTTTCTTTATTTTTGGCAACAACAATATGTTAAATGTTGACTTATTATGTCAAAAATTACTCAAAATATTGACATCTCAAAATTCTTGACTTATTACCTCAACATGTTGAGCTAGCTAATTAAGTTTCCTGCTAAACAGCTCTGAACTATGCACTAGCTAAGATTATTTGACTTTATATTACAGTATTT
>JAOTRR010000059.1:15943084-15954746 GCA_028570945.1 Gogo arcuatus
CGACCCTTCAGGCCCAAGGCTGCTTCTCTAGCCTTCAGACCATGGCTGCCCCCATTATTATCAGCTTGGAATAAACTTCCCAGACACTGTTGCAGACATAGCATCCTCCCACTAGTCGAATGAGGAACAGGAAGAACGGCCAGGTCACTGAGTCCAAATTAACTACAAGGATGGCTCTGTTGATGGACATGAGCTTCTAGAAGCAATAATTTCAGCTGCAACAACAGTAGTAGTTAATTCAGCGAAGAGATATAGGCTAACAATATTAACAAGAAAAACCCACTCAGTGCTAGCAGACACCATGGTGTTCCTCCACTGTAAGAAAAAAATGCACTCATCATGGAACAAGAGAAGATGATAGGAGCCTTGCCTTTGGAGAACAGGATATCTACATCTGTTAAACAGATGACTCCGTATGGTGTACATGCAGTCATGTCTGTATTTTGTGGGAAGAAAAAAGGGATAAGATAGCTTTATGACAGCATCATTTACTGCAAATACTATGTTATATGGTCACTTTTCAGTTTGTTGGAAGATCGTGGCAGGCATGTGTGTGTCCACACACACACCACAAGAAGGTGTCCAGGTGATTCTCACTGCCTGATCCATTGGAAGAAGTAAAATGGAACAGTGGTTTAATGGACCATTAGGAAAAAATCTAAGAGATAGTACACGTTTGCAGTCTTGTTTGTGTATGAGCTGCTTTGAAGTTCCTTTACAATCAGCATTGTTTTGTGTGTTTTGAAATGTGAGCTTTGCAGGATCCCAAAGTCTGCACAATAAACTATACATTGTACTGTACAAACAGTCTAGAGTGGAAAATCATGTTCAAAGAAATTCATGGCTCTTTTATCTTTTATGTTCTAGGTGATTGGGGAGAGGGATGAACAAGCTTTATTTTCAGTTATGACAGTGAAAGAAAGGCATTTCCCCCCCCTAAAACCTCAAGTGTTTGTTGTCTTCATTCAGAATGTTGAGGGCCCTTTGTATATACTATGCAAATTTGAAGTCAACATCACACTCCTATAGGATTGGTTCAGATCGACAGATTGAATCCTCCCCCTTTTCACTCACATGGCTGTAACATTTACACAAGTTCCAAAGGGTTGTCCTGAAGTTTCAGAGGGAACTGAGACACTTGTGGGAAGCTCTATAAGCAGTTCTCTCAGTGTGTATGTCTGTGTATGGGTGTGTAGGGAGACAGAGGGGAAGGCAACACCTGGGTGCCAAATGAAAACAAGCAGAGATTTATTAAGAAAGGTTCAAGGTACAAAAGCTTCGGAGTCATTGACAGAGGAAGCCTGCACAGGAAAATAGAAAACAGCTGGTAGATTATCACAAACATCTGACCTTGTGTGGACATCTTTTCATCTGAAACAAAGCTATCTTTGAATCAGGTAAATCAATTTTAAAATGACAATTGAGCACAAATCCACTGTAAATGCTTGATTAGTAAATTGTAGACCCTTACACTTTCTTCTACATACATCAGTATCATGCAAGATAAGCTGCTGCATGTGTGTTTTCAGATGTATTTTAATTTTAAGAACATGCACAGGGCTTTTAAGGACTTTTCAGCTGGTATATACAGCAATTTTTACTGCGTAGTGCTCTCCCTCCTATCAATAAGAAGTCATTATTTTGAAAAGAGATGCTTTATTGCTCAACGTCAGATTGCAATCTTGCACTCAGCATGAACCTAAAACATTTCTTAATATTTATATATTAGATAGATGGTATCACCATTTTGAGTCAAAGGAAAAGGGTAAGATTGGGACATCAGCCATCAGGGTAAAGTGGCTATGGATAACTGCCTTGCTCTTAAAGCAGTGAAACGGCTTAGTCAGAGAAATAGAAACCGATTAGGCCTCCTAAACCCCACAGTAACCATGACAATATCCACACCTATCCCAGGTGAGAGAGATATTATAAAAGCCCAGTTCAGTGAGCAAACATAATACTCCTGTGACTTTCACTTACTTTACTGGGCCTGGCTGCCCTTTGGCTAACTATTGCCTTGTTCAAACATTGTTTCAGTGAAAAGCTTTGAACTTGGTTATTGATTGTTAAGGTTTAGACAGTGCATGATATACACGCTTTGTGATTCGTGAGGCTGCTCAGACAGAGAATGAAACTAAATAGCTTATAAAGCAATTTAAGATGTCATATAGAAATTTAGAAGCAGTGTTAAATGGTAGTTAGATAAAATATGATCTTATATTGCAGGTCATAATTCTAGATGGTTCCACAGAATATGACCAAAGTACATGAAGACTTTCTTGACTGTCATGTCTTTCTCACTGTTACCGTTCTTAGCTGGATTATTGTGTACTGTAGTCAGCAACTTGTTACTCTTCTCAGGAACACAAAACCAGTAACAACTTTGACTGAAACAAGAGACCATCCAAGAGATGTGAAGATTAGTGTGCTAGAAATAAGTGCTGTTAAGGACAGGCAACTGTGCATTAAACCAACCAACCAACCAACCAACCAAACAAAAAAGCAATTGCTTTCTGTAAATGAAAGTGGCATTTATGTAAGTGTCATTGGTTTCCATGCCTCCTTTATGAACTCTAATTGTCTAATATTCCACTGGACCTGTCAATATTTTGCATTTGTTAGACATTTTATCTCAGCGAACAGATGCCCAGTGTTCAAAAGACAAAAAATACTTGATTGAATGATTTAGACGCACAATCTTAGATCCCATCTTAATTAATGTGCAGTCCAACTTTAAAGTGAAACAGCTCTATCACATGGTGCATTTGCCACAATGAGCTCATATGACAGTTCACTCCTTCCTAAGGGGCTGAAATACTATAGAAGAAAATGCTACACAATTAAACTTATTACTCCTATCAGACAAAAGTTCAAACTGATTATTAAACTTGTAGTGTGAAGCATGTGATATTATCTGAAAGTTTTGCTTGCTGGCTGTGTGTGAGAGGCAAATTGTTCCATTACCAGACCTTTGCCATCAATGCCATTCTGGAGTCATATTCATATGGAGTCTTCATATTTAAATTGGATAGTATTACACATATACACAGAGACCATATACAGTACACGCTTACATGCAGTCTTGACAGTTGCCTGCCTCACATGGAAACAAACAATTCAGTATGCAAGACAGTGTTGGCACATCTTGGATCTCAAGGAAGAGAAAGGATCCAGTGGTACTGTTCATTAATTGAACAGCGCTAGAATCAGATGGCTTCCTTCATGTAATCATTGACAGAGGAGAAAGTTTGCTATAGTATCATCCTAGCACTTCTTGGTACTTGCCTAAACTGACCATAAAATCTTCCGTCTAAATGATAAGAAATTCATACACTACATGAATTTAGTGTCTAAAGTAGGTTAAGAATGTGCTATGTTCAAAATAATTTTAGGTAAAAGAAAAAAACGAAACAAACAAAGCAATAGATTGAGATATTCCTTTTACAAGAAAGTAAGTAACACTCATTTGTTGTGCAATAAATTGCATCAGCACATAAAATTTAAACCAGTTAAAAGAGAAATTGGAACTTTTTGCAGTGTAAATAAACTTAAGTCTTTCAAATGTAAACCCTTTGGCACCAATGAAGGAGATAAGAGTTAAGAGTTTACAGTTTACATTGAGGCACACTAAACTAACATTATTACTGCATTAGTTAACTAACATTGACAGAGCATAAAGTTCAGGATAACTAAACAATGCTAATTAACATATCGAGGGTATCAACTGATATTTGTTTAAATGGTAAACAAATAAACCTATATTAGGAATATTATATTAGGAATATCTCAAAATATATTGCTTTGCTTGTTTTTTTTTACCTAAAATTATTTTGAACGTACACATTCTTATGTGTGGGTTTCCTTTGAGTTCTCCAACTTCCTCTCACCTCCCCAAAACATGCCAGCAGTTTGATTGGTAACCTTAATTTGGCACGAAATGTGAAGGATTGTGTAAATGTATATGTGAATGGTGCCTTGATTGACTGGTATCCCATCCTGGGTGTATTACTGTTCCCAGGATAAGATAAGGGTAGGGACAGTATAAATAAATAAGTAAATAAATATTACTTAAAATTGTTCATTTGAAAAAGAAACATACTGACTTAATAATGTACATAAAGTGTGGATCAAACAAAAATAGAAGTGTGAATAAAATAAAAAATAGAAATATTCTTTAAACTGTACATGTACAAAAGAAAATTAACGACTTAACAGTGAGCAGCATTTAGGCTTTAGAGAACTCCTCCCTGCAGAAAGGGGAAAAGCAGTAGAGTTTGATATTGCATGAGCCATAACTCAACATGTGCCATAAAATCACCTCTATTGCAGGTCCAAAGTTTTGTCTTGTACGAGTTATGGCTGACCCTGCCTGGTGGAAACTGACCTTCTTGAGGAAAAAGTCACCTGAGTCCAAGGTCCTTTATGAAATCCCAGCTGAGTACGGAAACAACACCGGCAATAAAGAGCTGTCCAGCCCTCCTCAAAGCACAGATAACGCTGGCAGTCAACTAGAAGCCAAACTGGAAAAGATTGTGGACAGGTCTGCCACCAAAAGCCGTCATGTCAAAGTCTCTCACTCTGGCCGTTTCAAAGAGAAAAAGAAGGTTCGATCCAGTTTGACTGAAAATCCCGACATCTTCAATGAACATAACAGGACTGATGAGAACTTTTCCGTAGAGAAATAGGACACATTCTTAAAAAGGAGATGCTTTTTATCCATACACTGTACATCCACACCTGCACACAGTCTGTTTTTTAATTAGTGAATTCAAATCGATATACACATAATGGAATAATAGCTGATATACTACTGCAAAACTTCCTCCTTCATCTTATCTAGTAATAAAACCAGAGATACTCCTACTTACACAATGTATTTTAGAGATAAACTGCTTTTATTTTATGGGACATCTTATACAAGCACCATTTAACAGATCTAATGAAGAGATGCTCTGATATCAGAAAATTTTAAGCATGGGATATTTGCTCAGTGTACAGAGACATATGTGAGCATTATTACAGAAAACTCAGTTAGAGCTCAATTTGCAATTTGTAATAATATTACTTAATCAGACTTATGTACATTTCAACATACTGATTGGATTGCTTGTTGAAAAAAAAAATGTCTGCGTATTGATTATGTGATGTACTTGATGTTTAAGCAAAGGCAGTAGAACAGCCATTTTCAATGTTTTACTTCACTGGGACATTTACAAAGGGCAGATATTGTAAACAGATCTACTTTAGTGCTGGTGTGGCGTATTGTAATAAAATCAAACAACTGACAAAGGAAAACTGGTCTAACTGTAAAATAAACTGCACATTGGGGCTAACTGCAGTATCATTTGCTATAGCACTGCCATCTACTGGCCTTCCAACTACTGAACAACACATTTCTCTTAAACGCACACACACATGCTGTACTGGGGGCAAATGAAAGGAAATCCCAGTGGTTCTGTTATGCTGTAAGAGATTTGGATTTGGCTTGGGTTATTCTCATCACCTTTATCCTGTGAAGAAACATCTCTCTAATGATGGGAATGGTCTCTTCCAAATGCTTTGATCCATACGGAAATGATGTAAATCAAATGCTACAGTCTTCACAGTCACCAGATTTCAACTCAAATATGAGGGAATATAATTTTAGAGGAATGATCTTCAATCACTTCAGTACAATTCCAGAGACTTGTAGTACTTTTCCCTTTAATTTGTCATCATCTGTATATTGCTAGAAGAACTTGCTACATTACAGTAAAACAACTTGAATGTTCATGGATAAAATGGTTGGTAACAGTTTCTGTTCATTTCAACTTGACTGATAGAAATTTTCTTGTGGAACCAGTTAAGATCCTTTACCAGATAAAATCATTTAGATTTTTATGTAATGCAGCTGTAGTTGTAATTTGCAAAAATGTGGTTTCTATGGAAATTCCATTTAGGGATATCACTGCTGTAATAGCAAAGAAATCTGGTCCAAATATGCTTAAGTGGCCCAGCTGTAAACATGCAACCTCTTCCAGTTATGGCTGTGATCTGGCGGCCGGATTCAGACAATTTCATCACCATTATTTCTAGTGTGTCAGATGAAGCATGGGATATCACTGGGCCATTATTCCTTTGCTATTAAGGTTGTAACTAAAAATGAAACAATGAAAACAGAACTGTAAATTGTATTTTAACCTAAATAATGCAATTATCTACATTACAGACAATATCAACCAACTAGGTGCATCATTATCACCATACTGACCTTTGCAATACGAATGTGCAAAGGATCACAATAACAAACCACAATTCTCAGGAGCTCCAGATCAGCTTTGTGAGAATTTTGATAACTTACTGCCTTTGCTAAAAAAAAAATCTGCTTAAACAGTTACAACATACAAAAGCAACAAAGCTTTTGACAGAAAACAAAAGTCAAGGTACGATGCTAAGTTAAAATGTCTCCTGCTTTTTGTTTGTGTTATAGTTTGAGATGTTTAGGATGTAGCACAGGCATCACATCAATCAATAACCTATTGAAGAGACTCAAACATTACAGACTAAAACATTTAAAACTATTCATTTTACAGTACAAGAACAATTTGTCTAAAATAGATAAAACTACAACTTTCTAACAGCAAAATGGCATATCTTGCCTAAATAAAAGGCATCTGTGTTCAACATAACTTCCTAATGTTCTGTAATTAGTCTATGCTGATGAATCTCGAGTGAAATGATAAGGGTTTCCTGTCAGGGTGCTAACCGGTGGTACACCCAACCTCCCTCAGCCTGATGTTGCATCTCTCGAAGTTCAGTCTTGCCTTCCTTAACTCTTGTAAAAACAATACGATCATGCAGTCTGTTGGTTTGGCCTTGCCAGAACTCAATCAGATATGGCTTGACAATGTAGCCTCCCCTACACAAAGAAGAGCAAACTTAACTGTAACAAACACTGGATAGTTATGATAAAAATAACCATGAATCAAAGGAAAATGTTAGAATAACTGCTGTGAAAGGAAACATTCAGTATTCAACTCTGATTACATCCAATGTTATAACCAAATGGAACTTATACTTGGTAAAGCTACTTGGTTCTTTGACACATACCAGTAATCCGGTATGGGGACCTCGGAGTCCTTGTATTTCTCCTCCAACTCTGCATTCTTCTCTCTTAGGTACTGAGTAGAATATCAGGCCATTAACGCAAGATTTTACAATCATTAAACGGCACAGCTTGGTATAGAACAGAGTCTAGAAATTGTTTGCTCACCTGTCTGTCAGGTATCAAGCTGCTCTGCCTGCTCACAACTGCACCAATCTGACTGCTCTTGGGTCTCGAATGAAAATACTCAGCAGAAATCTGACGTGTGATTTTCTCCACAGTGCCTTCAATACGAACCTGTGGGGACACAATTTTACATTAGTAAAGAAATAAGATACCCTAGAGCCCAGACCTTATAATTATTGGTACCCTTCATAAAACATACACTGCTCATTTAAATTAAATCATATGGGTCCACTTTATTGGACATATGTAGAAGATATTTTAAACTGTATTTTTTTATTCCTTATTTATTTTGTGCATTAGAGACAACCTCCAGTCTCTAAGTCAGTATGTTCCCACAGTAATGGATGAAATAGGGATTTCATGTGTGTGTAACCTCATATTTATACATCGGAGAAACAAGTCATGGTCATATGTAACAATATACTTCCTGGAAGTATATTTCCAGGTTTCAATTTTAGAGTTTTCTTTAAAAAGTGTTAAATGGGGTAAAGTGTTCTTTAGGGGTAACAATAATTCTGCTACAAGTTTTTGTATGAAATGCTATTATTGTAGTTCTTATAAAAAATTTCATTAGACGAATGTTACACCAAATGGCCAAAAGTATACAGACACCTGACCATCAAACCCATCTGTCGGTCTTCCCCAAACTGTTGCTACAACTTTGAAAGCACACAATTACATAGAATACTTTTGTATGCTGTAGCATTATAATTGTTCTTCATTGGAACTAAGGGGCCCAAACATGTTCCAGCATGACAATGCCCCTGTGCACAAAGCACAGTCCATGAAGACATGGCTTGCCAGTGTTGGTGTGGAAGAACTGTGCCTGACCTCACTTATGCTCTTGTGGCTGATTGGGCAGAAATTCCCACATCCATGTTCAAAAATCTAGTGCAAAGCCTTCCCAGGAAAGTGGAGGTTATTATAACAGCAACAGGTGTCCACATACTTTTGGCCACATTGTGTATTTTGAATTATCTGTAATGTTTATTTTATAGAATTATTTTGTCCATTCTCTTTGTGCCAATAATTCTACAGTATGTCAACTTAATAAGTATATATACACTCACCTGCTTATTCAGTGGTTCCCAGTAAAAGACAAGACAGGCATGGGGATTTATCTCCTACAAGAATGGATTAAAAATGGACCATGTAAATTTTAGGCGATTTTGACTCTGAAACAAACTATAAGGAGATTAAAAACAGGTGAGAAAGACTGTTTGGAAAGACTCACCAACTCTTTACCTTTACGGCTTTCGTAGTTTGTGAAGAAGCGGAAGCCCTCGTTACTGTAACCTTTCAGCAGCACCATTCGAGCAGAAGGCCTCCCGTCCCTTTAGACATGACAAATTACAAAATCTGGAGCAAACCAGTTAATTTACTTTAAGAGTAGCACATGCATCAGGCACACAGAAGCCTATTGTTTAGGTTCTTAAAGTGAAGCATGACTGCTCTTAAAAATATAACGCAATGCATAACATTCTCACTTGGTTGCTGTTGCAAGGCACATGGCGTTGGCTTCACCAATTTCGGGGCACTTTGTTGCTTGATCAAACCACTTGCCAAACTGCTTAATAGGGTCGAGGGAAATGAGCTGATCCTCTTCAAAAGCCTGTGGGATTAAAGGAAAACTGTCATGAATATGCCTGGGTCCAGGGTTCCCACTCTGTGTGAAATGTCAAACTCTCTGACTGAATTTCCATGATCTATAATGAATGGAAAATCAGGTTGCCTTTGTGCTGAGCAGACAAAAACCAGTCACAGTATTTTAAACCCAATAAATTTGTGAGCTTTATTTATTAGTTCAGACATTTTCAGTACAAAACTTAAAGTTTTCCCTGCTTAAACGTAGTGACATAACCTGATAAAGAAAAATACTGCATGGAAAATATTGCATTTTGATAAATGGCAACTAAAATTTAGACATGCTACAAAAAAAAAAAACATCCCCTGACTTTCCATATATGGAATAGACTTTTTAAAATTTCATGATATTCCAGAAATTCCATGACCCATGGGTAACCTGTGGGTCTATCCAGAAAGAGAGCTTGTATCAGTTTATATGTAATATTGTCTGATATGGTGCACATGAATACATGCACCTGTTCCATTAGTAGTACAATATATTTTGACAGCTGGATCATGATATCTACACCTGCCATCATATAAACACACCTCTAAATACTCTGTTAATGCCAATAAATAAATATTAGCCAAGTTTTCTGTTTACAAACTGGGACTATAATTCAGTTAGTCATGATATGTGCTGGGTCTCAGCCACTGCATGGACGAGTTTAGGGTCAAAGATCTGTTAAAAACATGGACATTACCTCCTCATCGCCTTTATATTTCTTTCTCATGTCACTCAGATCCATTTGCATGTTCTCATCCGTCGATTTCTTGCAGAAATGGGAAGCAGACACGGTATATGGCAGGGAATATCCAAGCGAGATGATCTGTTCAAGGTTACTGATAAACTTCAGTGCGCTGGACAAGCGTCTCATGCTGTCGTGTCCGTGACGTAACCACGTCGTCGCTCAACAACAGAAACAGAGTCGCAACAGAGACGTTGACTTTGGTCGCAAAATGTCATACCCGACTGACTGTCACAACAAAAGTCCGTTTGCAGTTTGCTTTAATAGCAAATATAAATAGTATATTTCCCCCTAAAGAAAACGACATTAAAACATAGCGGTTTTGAACATAGTATATCCACCCTTAGATAGATCTAGATTAACAAATCATTCACTTACCAGAACGTTGCATGGAAATGTTTTGAAGCTCAGCTATTCCTCTGCGGAAACGCATGAAGACCGGAGTCCCTCAACATCACATCCGGTGCAAGATGGCAGCGACCTTGTGTGGCAGAATAATTACCAAAACAGGTATTTCTTTTCCTCGATTAATGTATTGAATGCAATTTAGAATTGTCCGAATTCGTAATTAATCCCTACTTTTTTAACTGTATCTTTGTATCCCTGTGTACTTTTTAACCGGGGAATTTAACTGAAATCGTGTTCCTCTTTGGTCTGTTCATGGTATTTATATTTGCTCATTTGGCTGACGATTTTATCCAAAGCGAATTACAGCTCCATCTTCTAAAAAATGTAATCTGTTCCAGCATTGTTCAGGCAAAGGTTGTTGTAAAAGTATTTATATAAGAGTTTTTATTTAATTTTTCCAGTACATCATGATTAATAACAGTAACTATGTTCTTTATATCCTTGCAGGATGTCTGCCTTTGGTTCAGAGTGTGCGTCATGGATCCAAGGCTGTAACCCGTCACAGAAAGCCCATGCACTTTCTGAAGCAGAAGCTAATGGCTGTTACAGAATACATTCCCCCTAAACCTGCTGCTCCTCCTGGAGCTCTCACACGACGCAGCCGGAAGACTGAAGAGGTCAGTGATAACTAAACCAGCCTGGAACCTTTAATAGTGAAGCCAGTGGTGTAAAAGGAAGTGTCAGTGGTTATTATTATATTCATATATTTAGAAAAAATATAATGTAATTTTATAAATGATTAATAAACAGTGCATTTTCCATGTACAAATTACACTCTATGGCCAAAGGTTTGTGGACACCTGATCTGACCATCTGACCATCATATGTGCTTTTTTTTTTTTTTTTTTTTTTTTTTTTTTTAAACCATCCCATTCCAGATTTCTGTTATAATAACCACTAGATTTTGGAGCATGGCTGTGGGGATTTGCTCATTCATCCACAAGAACATTAGTGAGGTCAGGCAGCAACCCAAAGGTGTTCAGAGGGGCTGAGGTCAGGTCTTTGTGCAGTCCACTCAAGTTCTTTCACATGAACCTTGGCCAAATTTGAACCTTGCTTTGTGCACAGGGGCATTGTCATGCTGGAACAGGTTTGGGCCTCTTAGTTCCAGTGAAAGGAAATCATAATGTTAAAGTATACAAAGACATCATAGACATTTTTTTTTTTGCTTCTTTGCAGCAAAACTTTGTGGAGTTTGGGGAGGCTCACATGGGTGTAATGGTCAGGTGTCCAAAAACTTTTAGCCATATAGTGTATATTCACAGTTCAAAGCTTTGAAATACATGATGTTAATACATTTGCCCTATATAAAATAGGGGCTAGAAACAGAATTTATTTCCTTTAAGTGCCTCACTATAACTCCCAGAAAAGTAAGTCTTCAGTCAGATTACAACTATATGATCTCACTACCATAAAACAGTCCAATTATAATACATTATGATGGAATTGCATGTTAAATCACAACTGGAAAATGAAGTGTGTTTTTCTATTAATTGATTCTGATTTTGTGTTTATATATGTACCATAAAGTAATATTAAGAAATTGTTGCCATGATATCTATCTATCTATCTATCTATCTATCTATCTATCTATCTATCTGTCTGTCTG
>JAOTRR010000059.1:15959149-15970898 GCA_028570945.1 Gogo arcuatus
CTTTGTATTTATTCCATGGTAATGTATGAATAGAGGTTTTACATGTGTGCAACCTCATATTTATACACATGGAGAGTTCCTGGGGGAAATTATACTTGTTTTATTAGAACAAAGAAACAAAATTTATCCTTTCATTTAAGTGGAAAATATGAACTATTGTGTGTAATGTTTATTTCCTATATTTTATGAAGGGTTTCAGTAATTCTGGAGGGCCCTGTGTCAATTACATCTTTCTACTACACTCAGAATTAATATGTCCATTTCAGTTAATATATTGTTTAAAGATTACTTTCTTAAAATAATCTCTAGGTGGAGATCATATTCTTTCAGAACCCTTCACTGAAGGATGAGTGATCAGCTTGCATTGAAATGGCAGCTGAAGATTTGCTGTTAGGTGTCTGTTCAGAGCCAATTCGCCTGTCTCTCTAATTCCCCTGGCTCCTTCGTCACTAATGCGGATAACGGTTTATCTCTGGAAGAAGTTAAGACACTCACTAGGGCAGTTGAGGTATTCATAGCAAATATTCTTTTTTGGAGCATACTAAGCAGGGATATGCATTTACAAATGAAGAAACACATCTGATTTATGTGGAAACATGGACCCTGAAATATTTCTGAAGTAGATGTTGCATAGGAGTCTCAGGTAAGAGGTAAATACACATGGTGGATAAATTTACTTATCTTGAAGCTTATGAGAACCACATATTGTAAAATATAATGTATATCTAGTTTGTAGACATAAAATCTCTATACTGTTTTTTCTGGGACACATTAAACTTCTTGAATTCTAGGAATGATGTTTTCACACTGTAGAGAATTGGTTTTTGACTACAGCACTTTCGTTCAATAATATTTTAAATTAAGTACTGGTTTACTTGACAAATACAAAAAAAAAGGTGAGGAAAAGAACATAAAACATGTGATTTCATTGTACAGTGCAATCGCCTGTTCCTTGTGCATACAATAATAAAGGCTTGAAGCTTGATGCTATCAAAAAAACCATTCAATGCAACAAATACCCATATGTTGCATAATACAATATATATCAGTTAGAAAATGAATGAATTATTTAATAGAGAATGTGACAAATAGATTGTGCCTGAACACTGATTTTATTAAACTGTTATAAATCTTTACAGTTCATTATGCAGATTTGCACAAGCTCAAGCTTTGTGTCATGGTCATTCCCTTTTAATGGGAGACATGAGCCTAAACCAACAACTGCATCTCCTTTAATCATGTTATTGGTTAGAATTACATTTTTAAAAATTAATTAATTAATTAATTTATTAATCACCCCTTGTAGTACCTTGAAGTACCTAATTTGAGAAACACATATAGAGAACACACTACTCTCACAAGTATACACAATGTTATACTATAAAAATGCATCAGTTATGTAGAGTTCTATCTACTCTGATTTAGATATCTACTCTGTTTTAAAACCAGTCTAAATGCAATGATGTAAGTAGAAAGAAAGTGGAGAAAATGATGAACACTCTTATAAATAGTTCTTTAAAATAAACAGCTTAACACAAACATGATCAAGTAATGGTCCAGTGTTCTGTATTTTTTTCATGTTGAGTAAGCAAAGCTTTGGCACCTGGTAAAATCTCTTTATCCTGTTTCCTCCTGCATGCTTCTGCAGCTAAGGTCAATCCAGCCTCAGTGGTAAATCTTTTGCTATCCTTCAATTGAACAGGGTGAAAGTCTATACCCAGAAAAAAGCCCTCTTTGTTATTGCAAAAGTATTTAACTCATTCAGTTTATCATTTCACTAAACTTCTCTTTTCTTTGTCCTTTATTTGTTTACAAAACTGAACAGTCTTTAAAAAAGATTATTTAGTTTCGTTACAGAGAAGACACACAAACACATCTAAATACAAATCACATGATGCAAAGCGAAATTTACACATGTGGCTTTTAGAGAATTTGATAGGTTTCATAGGCTTTTCACATGCGGTTTATTTTTTGCATGTGGTCACATTATTTACATGGTGTCGTGTGTTTATTTTCATTCACATCTGCAATTTCAAATGTCTTGGAATTATTATTATTATTATTATTATTATTATTATTATTATTATTATTATTACAACTATTAACAATTAATATTAATAAACTATTTGCTTGTTATCTTAAGTTGTTAAGTCCCGGTCCTGGGCTATACAAGCAACAGGTAAAACAGGAATGTTAAAATAACATTGTTTAAAGCCAGTTACCTTAAACCTTAATACCTTAATCAGACTCTTGCTGGTGCTAGATTACTATCTTGTGCTCCCTGGTACACTGTAACTGATCTTTTTGCATGAATTTGCATTCATTCATTCATTTTCTATAGTACCACATATCCATTGCGGGTCACAGGTGAGCTGGAGCCAAAACCTTGCTAGCACTGGGTGAGAGGCAGGGGACACCCTGGACAGGTCGCCAAACTATCACGGGGCTAACACAAAGAGATAGACAGCCATTCACACTCACATTCATACCTATGGGCAATTTAGAGTAGCCAGCAGACCTAATCAATATGTCTTTAGACTGTGGGAGGAAACCAGAGCACCCACACAGGCATGAAGAGAGCATGCAAACTCCACACAGAAAGGCCCCAGTTGGCTGTGAGGTTCGCACGCAGAACCTGCTTGCTGTGAGGTGACAGTGCTAACCACTGTACCATCGTGCCACCCAATAATTGATCATGTACCAGATTTTATTTTGTAATTATTATGTTTATTATCTTGATCTTTGTTGATTATTGTTTGGTACTTTTGCAGGCATTGATCTAGCAGGAACTCCCAAACAGGGGTGGTTACATCATCACATTTCTCAACTGTCAATTTGTTGTGAAGCCTAAGAGATATTGTTCATTATCCCTGGCATATCTACTTCATGGGCATGTGTGAGCATGTTGGTATTCTAAGCAACTTTACTTGTTTTGAAACACACCCATCTCTCTACTTTTCTTATTGTCAGTATTATTGTACTTTTGGTTTTCAGTTTTATGGTGTAATGGTAAACCTGAAGAAGCTCTAAATGGGGTCTAAAAAACCCCAGTGATTTTTAAAAACATTTACCAGCAAGTGTTCTAAATATTCATACACTATAATTGTTGTTAATATTCTTCACTGACTTGATATCCCTGGTTGACTGAGCTTCACAGTATTTGTTGCATTTAATTTGAGCTTTAAAAGTGTCATTTTAACAAAATCTGGAGTGTTATATGGAGTTCTTTCTGTATGTAATGTATTATTCTACTGCATTCAACAAAAAGCTAGAAAAGGAGAGTGCTAAGTGTTTTGTGGTTGGTTTCAAAAGGGAAGTGCCCAGGCCATCTCTTAGTATGGCTGGGGTGTGAAAAGATGCTGTGGCTAAATTAATAGTTCTTTGTTACAGAGAAACTGATCTTTACATTGTTGCCATCAACACAACCTTGTTGATGAAGAAAACAGTAATAAAACTTATTTGTTAAGATGAACATTCATGTAATAATGTGTAATATTCTTGCTTTTCAGACATATTGTCCTCTTGTCCACAATGAACATCTAGAGCAGAGTACATTTACATTTAAGAGTTCAACCAAGAAGTGCAGAGAGCATTTTCAGTATGGAGCTTTATGGATCGATGCCAGACCACATCCAGTTTCAGGATGGACTGGACAAAACATCTGCTGGATGGCAAAAGCAAACTCACTCCCGGAGCAGCAGCACTGCATCCTCTCGTCACTCACGACAGGTGTCGCCACCCACAAACACCCTGATTTCTCATTGACCTTTCACCGTGGCATTGTGTTCTTTAAGAACAGAAAAAATATATACACCCATAAGAGCTTTCTCATTGGGTGCAGAGAACCTGTTGTTCAGCCTCTAAATCTCAAATTAAATGCCGAACAAGTCTTAACCAGTCCCATAAAGGATGTGCTCTTCATTATTGTGTACTGTAGGGTGGATTTCTCTGTACAATTAACAGAACTGAACTGAACAGTACTTAGTTGTGAATATTAGATTTAGATATTTCTACTGATGCAGTGGGTGAAAGATAGGTTTTGCTTTGGTCTAACCTTCAGCATATAAAAGACTGGGAGATAATGGATGATCTGCAGGGGGATTTTGGTGCCAGTGGTGAGACCATGCAGGATATGAGTCCTCCTGGCATCTGTCAAGGCTACTTGATGAAGAGGAGAAAATGGCCTCTCAAAGGCTGGCACAAGGTTAGTAAAGCTCATAAAACCCTTTTAGGTTTAATTTAATATTGCCAAAAAGCCAGAGATGACAAACTGAGACCTAGGAATCATAAGAAATAAGATCATTTTGTCTAAAGCATCAGGAAGATCTTGTAATTCCAAGGTCTTGAAAAATGGATGATTATATTTGATAAAATATAGAAAGCAGTTGTTGGTTTATGTAGCTGTGTAGTTAGTAATTAGTGTTGTGTGAGGCTTTACTTTTTTGTAAGCTATTAAGTACAACCCTAACCACTTAGCAAGTGTTATTATAAATTATTAGAATTATTACAATAATAATGTCTGTTGTTTGCAGAGATACTTTGTGTTGGAAAAGGGGATTCTCCGATATTCAAAAAACCAATATGATGTAAGTAGGATGTGATTTGTTAAACATGTTTTAAGCTTCACACTTCATACACAGGCCCAACTCACATGTTATACAACCAACAGAGTTCTAAAGGGAAATTAAATGGGTCAATCGATGTCAGTCTCGCAGTAATGTCAGTAAACAGAAAAGCAAGACGGATAGACATGGATACTGGAGACAGTCTTTATCACATGAAGGTAAACTGTCAACTGATTTAATAGAATATTTATTTCTTTAGGGCTTTTCAAGCTAAAGAAAGTTAAATGCATTTATGCAAGTAATCATGTGTTTTTGATTACGTTTTCATCAAGGCAAAGAACCATGATCTGTACTACATATGGGTGACCAAACTGAGTGCCCATCGGATGTATAAGAGGAACGAGGCAGCACATGTTCATAACAGCTTGCTGCAGGCCCTGTCTCATGGCAACAATGTGCTTCAGGGAAATGGTGCCATGCAAAATGTGGTAAGCTGTGAATATTAACTCCCTTCACCCTGATATGAGCAAGGAAACATTAATACTGTGTTCATGAATCAGTGGTATAGATTAGTGCTAATGTGTAATGTGTTTACTTGAATTAAAATATAAAAGAAAAATTAACCTACTGTAAAAGTAAGAATCAGAAATGAGACGTGCCTCAAATAACTGCTGATTTTACTTACTGATAGTATATTAATGCGCCAAGGAACCCTTAACGAAAGCTAATTAATGTCAGTAATATTCATAATATCTCATTAACTAGCATGAAAATATCTCAAATGATACAAACTAGCTTGAATGCTTTATATTTTTGTGGTTTTTCCTTTCCTTTTGGTTTAAGACACTGCACTTGAATAGGTGTATAAAAAGTCAAATGCACATGAAATGTAGAAATGTACAAATAAATACACTAAAAGATGATTCACCTCCTATTCTTATTATGAAGTCTGATAGAATTTAGATTTGATAGGTATTTTAAGCAAGGAATAAAACACAACCGGGTGTGTTAAAATAATAGAAAGATCATAAATGATGGGATGGTGTTTATGCTGTTACCACAATAAAATGGATTGTTTTCCTCTAACAACACACCCCACAATGTTTTACTTCTCTTGTACTGCAGCAATTTGCCAACAATTATAATTTTTAATTTATGTATTGACATCTCCTACTTTAAGTCGTTTATAGTTACATGCTAATTAGTGTTATGACTTGCATTATAATAGCGATAGTAAACAGTATAAACAGTTATTCCTTCTACCAGCCTCTCTTTTTTCTCTCTCTTGAAGTTAAAAAGAAAAAAAAAACACAGCTTGTCAGGTTACTGAAAAACCAGAAAGTCCTCTGTCCTCAACACTCTCTTATGATGGAAATTTACTGACTGTTAAAAAGTGCTGACGCCCATGACTCCCTCCATAAATGTTAAATAAATTTCTCCTTACAGAAAGCTTCACCATGTCAATAATTACAAACTTTTCTTTAAGTAACAGTTAATAAAGAAAGGCAAAGATACTCGAAAATGGTACATACTATGTATACCGTATGTAATGCACAGTAAAGTTATCATACTTTGTATTTCCCACCTCTGCCTACGTTTAAATAGAGGTGAAACAGATCATATAGGTTTGATATAAATGTTCAGAACATAATCTATCTTATGGATGGAATGCTTAAAAGTTGTCATTAATGTTAATAGACTGAGGTTTAAGACATGCCTGAAAATAATGATGACTTTTTCAGTACCAGAGCATGTCTGACTCTTACCTGGGTGATATGGCAGCTCAGAGTGAAGACCTGCATGTTGCAGACACTGGTGTCAGTGGGAAAGTGTGTGCTTGGCTGCAGCAGGCCCAGGACCGAGACAGCTGCACTCATGGTATTTTAATACCTGGTCTTGCCTGCAATCTGCCTATTTTAAACACACACATACAGAATCATGAAAAACCTTTAAGCTTATAATATATACAGGTAAAATGCTTCTGTAGAGTTGTAGTAACTGGAATTAAAGGATATATGTGCCCTTAACATAAGATGATGTGCCCTTGGTTTTAGCTATGTACTGTCTGTATTTCTGTCCAGAACTGAACCGCTGTCAAATAGATCTGAATGATTTAAATCAGTTGGTCCAGAAGCTGCACACTCTAGAGTTAGGCAAGGCCGTTAGCAATGGAGAACTAAAGAGGATCATCAGTATGCAGGTGAGAAGAACTTTCCAGTCTTAATACTATGTAACTATTAATCTTTTAAAAATAATAGTAGGCTACAGAGCAGATGTTTGATCAGTGCATTATGTTTAAACCACAGAATCTTTCACTTGAAAAGCCCAAGAAGAAATCTGGCAGGATATGGGGACACTCTCATACACTTGGAGTGGTAAGCCAGATGTTTTAAAAGCTGTGTGATTAAAGAATCATGTCTAGTTTGGGGAACCAATATTAATTCCTCCCGCTCACTTATACTTATTTAGTATTTTAGTGAAGCAGCAATTAATAACGAGATAAACATTCTCCATGCAGTTTAATTTCAATCATTATAAATGCAATATAATTCTTTTTTATTTGTGTTGTCAGTTAGTGTAGAACTGTCAATAATTTAATTACCTACTTTTTTAACATTAAGCCACTGCATAGGATTACTAAATCGGTGAGTCAAGAGGATTTTTAAGTGATTTTACTTTCCACAAAGCAGCATAAAAGCACCCCTACACTCTACACCTTTGTATGGATAAAAAGTCCCTACTATAATTTTTCATCCTATGACTTTTGAGACATTGAGAAGCAAAAGTAATTAAAAGTAATTCTTTATAAGATGCATCTTTCCCCACTGAGAATTGGACTAATATGTTTTGTCCCCCCCCCCCCTTTTTTTTTGCTGTCTTATCTTCTTCAGTTCTCATCGTCCCACCTGGGTGCCTCAGTGCCATCCATTCCTGACCATGTCTATACCCAACTTACTCCCTCAGCCTCCTCTAGCTCCCCTGAAAGAAGAAAGATCTACCAGGACATCTGCACTGTATCCCAAAGAGGTGAGGAATAATAGAACTCAACAAAATCACATTTTTTTTTTCTTCAGCAGGAAAAGATCTCACTACTTGGAAACAAAGAAACAATTAATGATATTTACTTGAAGAAAGTTGTGTAACCTCAAAACTGATAGTTTGTCCTCTTGTTCCAACACAGTGCATGCCTCTCTGAGGTCTGTGCATGAGGCTCTGTTTCAGGAGCGCCAGCGGCTACAGGACACCTGGTCCAGCAGCGACCTTCGCCAGAACACTTCTGCTCAAATTAATGACATATGTAGCACCCTGACTGAAGTAAGATTGTCCATCAATTATTCATGGCATAGTCAAGTTTGTTTTGAATGCCTGAAAATGAATCGTTGATGAATTCTGTTTTAATTGAAAGACATACTGCTGTTGCTGTACGCTTATGTAGCAATGTGCAGGATATACATTCACCGTTGTGTAGAAGTATACATATGTGTGTATGTTCAGTTAGATGTGAAGTTCCGGCAAACCCAAATCCATACAAGGTCAGAGTGCTCTGACTCCTCTGAGGAATCCTATCACACTGTGACTCTGAGAAAGGTGTGTCCCTCCCCAAGCTGAAGCTTACCACCTAGCTAATTTCCCATTTCTTTTTTCCTTGTGCTTTTCTACTCACTCTCTCTCAACAGTTTCTTTGCATGTGCCTGGGTTTCATCGGCTTGATCAATTAAACACTCGTCAGCATTTATCACTTCTGCTTCCAGTCGTTTTCAAAGCATTTGAGTGACATGCACTTTGATTTCTCAGTACATTTCTTGTTCCTGCTCTTTAGTCTGAATCAGTATGCCGTTCCTCAGTGGCAGACTCAGTGACGGAGTATTTTGATGCATGTGATGAGATTTGTAAGAGTTTCTCTGAGGCATCAGATGAGTCAGGTCTGAGTGATGCCTCCAGCAATTCAGAGCCTGAGGAAGACCATGGTTGGTATCCATATTCATATGATGTTTGGATTTCTGAAATCATACCATGATCATGCTGCCCATGTGGTTTATTTGCCAGAAAGATTATATGGATCAGTTTATTGAATTATATCATTTTCCCCTTACTTATATAACCTGCAGTAACAGCAACACAGAAGTACCGTGCCAGTCTTTCCAAAGCATCAGCAAAACCCAGTTGGATCTTGGGAAGCACTGGCCGCCGCACCAAACTGCCTGCAGTTTGCCCTGATAACAGTCACGTAGGCCTTATATCCATCCTTTATAACAACATCGGGAAGGACCTGTCACGTGTATCCATGCCTGCAGTCCTGAATGAGCCGGTCAATCTACTCCAGAGGCTCTGTGAGGAATTGGAGTATTCAGAGCTACTGGACACAGCCAACCATACTGACGACCCCTACCAGAGAATGGTATTGATTACTATTTAGAGTTAATGAGTGTTATGCTATGCATATATGACATACAGTACATTTGGGAGGTTTGAAGAATTGATTTGTGGTATCCATGTGCAGTCAGGCTGAGGTACAATTACTTTGGCCTACTGTACACTGACTACACACACAAAAAAATGGCAAATTCTTACCTCTACAAAATAGTGCCTTCCATTAAAGTATAAATCGTACAGGTTTAGAGTTTACTTTGCAAATGCCTTTGAATAAAGGATTCATGAAATTATAAAAATATGCTTTGCATTAATGTTTTTTTTGACTGCCCCAACAACCACCCTTAGATATCCATTATAATTGAATTAGCTTTAAACAGGTTGCATTTATCGTTTATGGTAATTACACAGATGCTACAGATGCAGTACATAGAGATGAATTTGAATTATGCATAAATATTCCTTTAAAAACATGCAATATAATATATTGTTAATTGCATATATAAATGTATGCTGCATATATAAAATTTAATATACTGTTAAAACTCAGATAAATGTTTAGTAATGTTGTCTTGTTTATGTTTAGGTTTACATTGCTGCCTTTGCTATCTCTAGCTATTCTACAGCTCAGTATCGTAACCGTTATAAGCCCTTTAACCCAGTTCTGGGAGAGACATTTGAGTGTGTAAGAGAGGACAGAGGTTTCCGTTATATTAGCGAACAGGTAGGTGACTGTTCAAATTGACCTCAAGTTAGAAGAATCTGTTAAAGG
This sequence comes from Gogo arcuatus, assembly GCA_028570945.1. Classification (NCBI taxonomy): domain Eukaryota; kingdom Metazoa; phylum Chordata; class Actinopteri; order Siluriformes; family Anchariidae; genus Gogo; species Gogo arcuatus. The sequence continues at coordinate 15,968,858 of JAOTRR010000059.1, forward strand.
GCTCTTTCTCATTCACTACCTTTCTATCCTCAGGTGTGTCATCACCCACCCATCTCTGCCTGCCATGCTGTCTCTGACAACTTCTGTTTTTGGCAGGGTAGGCCCTCATAACAAAAGTTAACAATTTACATTTAAAAATATGCATTATGCATCAACAATTAACAACACTTTGTGTCAGTTTAAAAAAATTTTGTGTGCAGATCAGCGATGGAAGAATAAATTCTGGGGAAAGTCTTTAGAGATAATGCCAGCTGGAATGGTGAATGTGACTCTATCAAGGTGATAGCCCTATTTTCCTTAAAATAGATTATGTGAATATTTTAAACAGATGCAAGGAGTCTGAGCATTGATGTGTGCTTAGGTATGGAGACCACTATGAATGGAATAAAGTGGTGACGTGCATTCACAATGTCCTCAGTCAGCAGCGCTACCTAGAGCACTATGGAGAGGTAGTGATCCGCAACCTGAACAGCTCAGTCTGTACCTGTAAAATCACGTTTATTAAGGTGAGAGAAGTTTTTGAATCCAGCTTTTGTGACAGCTTTTTCATCCATATACTGAAAAGAACAATCACTATATACTCAGCTGATCATACAAATCCTTCTTCTCTCTGTTTCTCTGTCAGTCTCGCTATTGGGGCTCAAATGCAAATAAAAATGAGGTTCAAGGCCAAGTACTTGACCAGAGTGGTAATGTAGTACACCAATTCGGAGGATTCTGGCATGAAGGGATATTCTGTGACACACTACCCAAACCACAATGTATTTGGAAGCCATGTAAGTTGAAATTCTAAGATAAATAAATCTTATTGAATTCTCTTATAAATAAATAAGCGGTAGATGCTGCACTCTCTCTCTCTCTCTCTCTCTCTCTCTCTCTCTCTCTCGCTATACAGGTCTGGATAATATACTATGTATATTAAGGCTAAAACATGAAAAATGAAGTATATTTTCAAAATCAAAACCATCATTGTAAAATTTTAAATACTATAAAAATACAAAACAAATTTTCGTGGGGTATTGAAGATATGAAGCTATTATATTCCTGATATTTACATGTCATTGATAACACTACCACTGAGCAGAGATGCTCACAAGCCATTTTTTGCAAGTCCAAGACAAGCCTCTAGTCTCTTATGGTTGTAATCGGTGTTCTATCATTTGCTGCATTCCATCTGGTCTGCTTAGAAAACTGCATTGCAAATTCTAAGGAATTCAAAGCATTTATTGCTAGATCATCACTCCTTTATCTATTAGCATACAGTATCAGCATTGATAGTTGTTTGGTATATGTAGCCGACGTTAATAATTAACATGGTCTTTCTCACGGTTTAATGTTAGCCAACAGATGGTGGGAGTGGAACGTGGATGATTACGTTACCTGACCATTTTTTTATAGTCATAGCAAAGCCAGCACTCTATGTGAACAAGTGTGGCAAGCAAACAAACATTCACTCATCTTTTGAAAATATTCAGTGAACGCCAATCTAATCAGGTTAATCTCCCTTAGCTACAAAGCTACTAACAAGCTAATGTTAAATAGTTGATGCTGAGCTAATATGTTTGCTAACCAGCACTAATGTTATCTTGTCTTTCACATTAAGAACTGATTGACCACTCAGGGTGTGTTTTGAGGTGCCTGATAAAATTTGATGTGGTCAATCCAGCATTCTTTATTTTGATAGTGCACACCTTGCATTTAGCTATTCTTTTGTTTGGGCCTTGTGTGAAGGCCTTATAGCCAAAGGTTATCACAAATGGCACAGCAGCTGCAGATGAGCTCTCCATGGTCACGGTGTTGTTGCTGGCATGCTGCAGTTTACAGTCATCTGTGGCCACGTGCATGCGTAAAGGAGGGAATGACATTACGTGTGATATTAGGGGAGGGAATGACATTCAGCTTGTGAGATATTTTCTTAAGTTTAATGTGCCAAAAAAGGAAAAAAAGATTGTTCATGAGTCCCAAATCTTGAGTCCGAGTCGAGTCTTACAGTGGTGCTTGAAAGTTTGTGAACCCTTTAGAATTTTCTATATTTTTGCAT
>JAOTRR010000059.1:15970998-15985747 GCA_028570945.1 Gogo arcuatus
AACGACCCTAAACACACAAGTCGTTCTACCAAAAAATGGTTAAAGAAGAATAAAGTTAATAAGTTTACTAAGGCCAGCATTAAGTGTGACTCGAGTCCAAGTTGCAAACTTGAATACTCATCTCTGCCACTGAGCAAATCTGTGAAACTCCTGCATGAACTACAGCAGTTATCTCAAAATTATCTCAAAGCCATAACCACAAGGTCACACCACTGCACCCCTAGATAGGGACAATAATATCAGGCCCATGAATCATGATGAAAAGATGTGACATATAAGTTTGAGTTGAACTCTTTTTATACCTGGCAGATCCATTCATCAGAGTAATTAATCCTTGCACTAATAATTTGGAAGCTTTTACTGTGCAGAGGATACATTTATCACTATATCTGTACTACCCTGCAGACCCGCAGCCTAAGGACTACACCCTTTACTATGGCTTCTCCAGCTTTGCAATGGAAATGAATGAGCTGACTCTTGAACTTGAACCTCTGCTGCCCCCAACAGATACACGGCTGCGTCCAGACCAAAGGTGAGTCTATAGCCAGATGTCTAGTGGAACTTATTGCTTGCTTCTTCTAGAAACCTCTGCACAGTAGAGTGTTTAGGTGCTGTTTAGGTTGGTTATATGTAAATATGCTATACCTCATTACTGTGGCCAGGATGTTGGAGGAAGGCAGGGTGGAGGAGGCTGACATCAAGAAAGATGAGGTGGAGGAAAAACAGAGAGAGCAAAGGAAGATTTTGGCCAAGAGAGGAGAGCACCATATACCTCGTTTCTTCAGGTAAGAGGAGTGATCAAAATATCCAAAATGATTTTTGGATTTTTGGTTGTTGAGCATGTCCTCTCCTTTGTCTTATGCAGGAAATCTGTTGATGCAGCTGGTAGAGAAGTGTGGCTCACTAATGGAACTTACTGGAAGCTCAGAGAGAATCCTGGATTCACAAACATGAAAAACATGGAATTATGGTGAAGTCTCAGTAGAGTTTGAGACTTCGGACTGTAACACTTTCTTGCATCTTTCTTAAAGTACATGGACTTGAAGACAAAGCAAATTGTAGAGCACAGATGAACTGCCCAGGACAGGCTGGGCAAGGATAAAGCTCTTAACCAAAGCCCAAGCTTTTTTTTCTTGCTCCCTGTTGAAGTCTTCAGGCATTCACTTCTTTTATGGCTGGACAATTAAACCAATATATTTAGGGGGTTAATCCATGTCTGAATCTACCTTCTTCCTCAAAATGATTGCTATGCAAACAGGACAGATAAACTTGGGAAGATGGTTGTGTTGTTAGTGATTTTCATTAACACCATGTGGGCTGTAGCAAAATGCTGTTAATATAGGGTATTTTATAGCTTAAGTTAGAGGGGTGTGCGTGATTGTTTTTGTAATCCCACTCTCAATCACTTTTGTTGAAATTCTAAATCGAACCAAATCCCATCCACTTCTTCAGTTATTATTTTTGTTTATACCTGCCTGTGATATCTTGTAAAGAATTCAGTGTGTCCCACATTATAAGCAAATGTGTAATTTAAACTTCACTGACACTGATCAGGCTCATCAGTGAAGATGAGCCACTCCTGCCTGCATGAGTAAAGCTGTTTTTTTGGGTCCCATGATATCCCAATCCTGATGCATACTTCTATCTTAAGCCATAACTGATGGATATTAGGCATATTTTTTTCCCACATTTCTTAATGGGAAGGGTCATTTACCTGTGTAACTGAAAACAGGAGTGAAGAGAGATTTTGGAGCACACAGCTTTTTATAGTACTCTGGTAGTACAATAACAAAAAATGGGACAGGCTTGTGTGACAGGCTCATGCATTTGTTTTCAAGGGACATATATTTCTTATTAGTTTATGCACACATCACTCTTATGATATGGGAAGTATTTACTTATAATAAAGGGGTTGTTGAATTAACTGCACAATTGATCTTGCTACTTGACTTTTTCTTGATGGAATTATTTAAAAAATGTATTCTCTTGTATGTGTATGGATTTTTTTCTTTTTCAAAGTCATCACTCCAGTGAGGCTTCATGTAATAGGATTTATTCTAAATGGGATTAGAAAACACACTTCCTCTTCCTCAAAGCCTTAGGCTTTGCATAACCTGTGTGTACAGTGAAACTACAACAATTAACAGTATTTAATGAGAACTTTTACATTTTAACATTATAAAAAGCTAGCCAATTCTAACAAATAAAAGATTCATAATGAAAAATGACATATATGTTTTATTACAGTTAGAACAATTCAAATACATCATTTCAGTCTGTACAGTTTTTATGCATTATTTGGGGGGAGGAATCCTGTTATTTATGAACCTTGGCTTTAAGTTGACATTTGGAGAATATTAATTTATACAGAGTATAAATAAAGAGTATATTTTTCATTCACAGAGAAGATTGTTAAACTCATGGTTCAGTGGAACATCATATAAATATACCTTAAAAACCATCTGATAATGGCACTGCTAGTCCATAAAAAGCTTTGGAGAGGGGGCAGCTTGAGGGTAAATTCCCTCACACGTGGCATTATTCATCAAAGGTGCATTTGAGTAAAGATGCACATAGATGTATCTGAGAGTAAACTTGGTTCTGCTGTGTGCATATAATGTAAATAAGGGACTAGTAGGTGAGCGCTTATGTCACAGCCAAAACTGATTCATTACTTGAGCCTAATTATTCATTTTTATGTCATATTACAGTTTCATGAATCAGATGCAGATTCATTCATATATCATTCTGTGCAAACAAATATGCACCAATTTTTCTGTAACTTTGATAAATAATGGCCATTATTATATCTGAATAGGGAGATACTCCACTAGGGGTCACCTAAAACATATCAATTATCCTATCAATACTGTACACCTGTATTCTCAGTGTTCATAAAATATTCAAACAGTGATTTGAATGCATATCCAAGAATTGTTCATGAATAAAAAAAAACCTGGTAATTACAGTTGTCTTAAATTAATATGAACACTTTTTAAATTGCACTTGCAATTAGAAACAGTTTACCAAAAATAACTTCCAGTTAAGCTCATACCTATAAATTGTTTGCACCTTACTACTTACAACCAGGAAACAATAAACAAAACCCTGTTATTTTAAACCAGTATTAACTTTCAACATCTCCATTACTTACACAAAAGGAGCTGAATATTCATTGGCACATACTTGACCTGAGTAATATCTAACCGTATGCTTATAATCGAGCTGTAACAATATGAAATACAGTATCTCACTGTGATTGTCCTCTTCTTTATATTGCTAGTATGTAATTTGGTTTAGCACTGAAGTAAATACACTGCTCCCACATTAAGGTAACTCACTGGTTTGAAAGTCACTGACCACATACTGAAGCTCTGATATTCCACTTTACAGGTTTTTGGGAAGCTCTATAAAATACTGACAGAGAATTAAAACAACAATTTCATAAAAAGTCACATCATAAGCATTTCTATTTTTAACAATGTACATACTAAATAAGTGCAGCCTTTATAACATAATTGTTTACAGTTTTCAGTTGCTCAAACAAAATATAAATAATAAAAAACAAAAATAATCTTGTCACCCCTCTTTGTGTGCCTGTACATAAATACGCTCGTGTGTGTACTGGACCGTTATGTGTTATAGTAAAATATGTTGTTGTGGGAAGTAATTTATGTGGTTCACTGAAAAATCACATTAGCTGGTGACCAATGAAATGTGTCTAAATTCTGAAAGGTGAACCATGTCCTGTATTGTGCGTTTGCCTCCACAGTCAGTGCTTTAACATTCTTATGGCTGTCGCCCACTGAGCTGTCGTAGGTCATTCTCACCTTTGGAGGTCTGCAGGCCTTGATAAGGTGAGACTAAGGTCTCGTTCTTCCTCTCTGTCACTGAGGTCTGTGGTGTGTGAGCTGTTGTCTGATTATGATGTCCAGTCAATGCGCCTTCCAGGTGTCCATTTTCCCACCCTGTCTATCTGCATGTTGTCTTCCTTGTCCTATTTGTGAGACTTGCTGATGTTGGGGTTAAGAATATTCTTTTGACACTAATCAGACTGACATTGCTGTGTTTGTGGTGACCACGTAAATACTGTAACACCTGATTTGAAACTTGCAATTCATCCTGTATGAATCCAAAGTTCAGCAAAGATTAATTTAAAGTGGAACCTTTACATTTACTTCATTAATGTACAATATAGTGGCACTGAGCCATATGCAAAAAGATGAAATTAGAGCCGGCCCGTTTGGCACATGATCTAGTTAGGGAGATTTAGTAGTGAAAATGGGAGTTTGACAGGAAGACAGCTGACAGGATGAGTCGAACACATTCTGACCTCTCTGTGGAGATAGATATACTTTGTTTCCTCCAATAGCACTTAGCAATCACTTACATCATCTGATTTCATTGGGCACTCAAGGCTCATTTGGAGTGAATATGTGAATGAACTGGAATCATAAAATATAAGTATATACTCAAAACTACATAGCTGTATTCTTGAGAAAAACTTCACACCTAACGAGAGTGTGTGTGTGTGTGTGTGTGTGTGTGTGTGTGTGTGTGTGTGTGAGAACTGGGAGACTGGACAGGTCCTTGAGGGGAGTGTCAGCAGGTGTACAGACTTCTTTAAATGTTAAACAGTTACAGTTTCTGAATTCATCCAGGTCAGTGTGTGCGCATGCTTATATTTCTCCAGGCCAGTGTTTCAGTCCAGTCACATTGTCTTGACTTGCCGGTCCTCACCATGACAGTGACCTTCAGGATGAGTGGAGTACCTACACCTGACCTTACCCATACAGCGCTACCATGGGGAAGCAGCACACCAAACGTGAGAGGGCCAGCAATAACACTGTAGGGATAAAAAGGCAAACAGCACCAGGTCTATAAAGGAAAAATAATTGAGAATTCTGCGTTAGCTGTTACTGGCCTCTGTTGTCCTTCCTCTAGACTCCCACAGAGCTTTGTCCCAGAAAGCAGTGCAGCTCTGTGGGTGGGACACAGCAGGAGTGCTACACTAACTCAGAGACGATGGCTCTCAGTGACTGTAGAAGCCATAGTAGCCTGCATCGCTGCTATTGTCCTTTTCACAGGCTTCGCTGCCTCGAATGGGAGGAGAGTTCTCAGTGCTGGAGGCGTAGGGTGACACTCGTCTTTTCTTGCTCTCTGCACCCTCGAAAAGACCAGAGTCGACTGAGTCTACTGATTTGACAGAGGGGGTCTCCATCCACGTGTCCTCCACCACCTCTTTTGACTTGTCCTGTAGTACTGGCAGCTTCAAGGACTCGAGGAGTGATGGTGAAGGGTGAAGACGGGAATTTACTGCTGGAGGAGAGGAGGACATAGCGGGAGAAGACATGGGCCGGAACCAGCTCAGGCTAGATGTGGCTTTCCCAGGGTGGGGGTGGCTGAGGTACTGTGGCGAAGGTCTCGCTGTGCTCCATGTGGCAGGGCTAGCACTTGATATTGGCCCAGATGTGAAGGGGTTCTCAGAATAGTAGCTCAGCGGGTGGTGGGGCGATGTCTGTAAAGGAAAGGGCTTGTATAGGCTGTTGGCCGTATAGTCACCCTCGTAAGAGCTGAAGTCTAGTAGATTGGAAGGCGTGCCTTGCTGCCCAGGGAGGTACCAGCGCCCATGGTGACTGCCATTTGGGTCTTTGGGGCACCCCTGTACCATGCTGACGGGCTCGCAGCTGTAGAAGCGGCTGTGCTGCAGCGGACTCATGTATTGCTCGGCCAGGTAAGGCTGGCGGGGATAGCAGCTGGCTGCCATGAGCTGTTGGCCCTCAGTGGGTGAGGGGGTGATACGATCCGAGTCAGGTGGGGCATACAGTCTGTATAGGAACATCAAGGTCAAATTCAACTGACAAAACCCATGTAGAAGTGATAAACACAATTCTCACAGGGCTCATGGCTACAGTGTGAGCCGTAACACTTTATAGAGATCTGAATATAGTATTTGGGTTTAGTTTTCTTTAAGAGATTGAGTAGTATTATACTTTACATTATTATTTTAAAGTGGATTTCCTGGTAAAATGAGAAAGTTATAAGTATTAATAGTCTCATAAGGTAACTCTAGGGGATGGTTTTGTTTTAGGTTTACTTACGTGTCGTAATTGTCTCGGAAACCTTTTGCAAAAGGGTTATGGTCTATTTTCAGCTGAGTGATCTGTGGAAGAAATGGCAGGAGCAGGAGCCATGACAGATGTGACGAGTATGGTCAGGATGTCAAGAGAGGAGGAGGGGGGAAGTATGTGACAAGAAAAGGGCACACAGAGTTAATAGTCAGAAAATAAGTGATTAAATTGTAAACTACAAACTGATTCTTAAGGTATCAGAATATCAGATATATGAAACTTTGTATATATTCATTATAATTTTAATTTGCTACAACACAGCTTGTCAGTTTGCTCACAGCTGTTTTGTTTCACTGGTGGTTATGCTGTAGTTGTCAAATGATTAGAACAGAGAATAAACCCCACTGATGTTGGAGGAGTGAGGGGGCAGGAGGAGCTGTGACTCACGTCTGCATTCTGGTAGGCAGTGACTGCAATGAACTGGGTCTCGGGGAAGATGAAGGTTAGCGCCTTACAACTGTGGAAGGGATCTTCTGTTCCATCCTCCTTCACCTCCATGATATGCAAGCGTGGCTGGTACTTGTGGAGAGACTGCAGCACTATCATCTGTGTGGGGCACATGAGATATGACATGAGATATGAGTAGACAAGAGCAGAGATGGGTTGAGAAGGGGAAATTCAAAGATACCACTGACCACAAGTGATCATTTACACTCCAACAAGTTTTTTCTCAGTGATACCTGTGCCATGTTGTTGGAGCTGCCCTTGTTGTTGGTGAGTTTGAGCTTGCCAAATGAGACCTCCTGCCTCATCCAGTGAGTCCCTGTGTTAGGAGAGTCAGGATGCATATACATCCTGTTTCCTTTGGAAAAAAAAGTATGATACTTTTTATAAATTTTTATGTAACACCTTAGTGAATTTATGTGGAATTTATACAATAATTGTGCTAAAAATACATGACCTTTTCTTGACCACATTTTAAAACTTGGCTTTGACTGCAGTTTTAAATTTAATGCAGTATGAGACTGCAGTCGGTGATGCCAAACTGCTGCAGTTCACAGTCATAGTGGCAGGTGTGCATGCATGGGTTTGTTAGATTGTGGTGTACAGTGCCACCAGATATATTCTTCTCATGGCCACAAAAAGACATAGAACTGTGAAGCAGAACTTTTTTCCCTCCAATGCACACTGACACTCAAAATGCAAAAACCACAATACAGATAAAGCTCTACCTGACGAAAAAGAACATACTGAGCAAAAGCAAGTATCTAATTACTGGCTAGTGATTATACCTGGCATATTGCCCTCTGCTTTGCCACACTGCACCCACTTGCCTCCCTGGTACCTCCAGTGGTGCTGGTCAGCCAGAACCACATCCACATACACGTTGTAGTGAGCCGAGGGGTCCAGAGCACTGATATTAAAACTGAGAAACGGGAACATCCTCCTGTTCAGACAGACAGATACAGAAAACAGTTGAGGATAAGCAAGAAAGCGAGATGCTTTATGAATCTCTCATCATGAGGTCATTGCACAGTCATTAATGCTCTGCTGATTCTTCTGTCAACTATCACACTCGGAGTTATGAGGTTATAACTGTTCCATAGATTCCATACAAATGTTTTTTATGAATTAAATTTAAAGTCCAATTTCCATATATATATATATATATATATATTTATATCGCTTCAACTGCCTAAGACAGAAGTAGTCTGCTCATTTTAAATATTCATGTTGTAGATTTCCCCACATACTTCCGGAGTTTAGTACAGTAAAGCAGGTCTTGAAACAAATGTGCACAAATTAGTGCATCATTTGGTAGTCCATACAAAATATGTAGATCATCAGTAATACTGGATTAAGCATGATTTATTAACACCAAGCTTGTCAGATTCTCACACACAAGCTTGTCTCTGTATCGATGGAATGGAATGCTTTAATATTAAATCATGGCTACATAAACTTTATATGAGTTTGGAAATTCTAAATCTAATCATTTTATTTAGTAAGTTTGAAATATTTCATGTTCTTTAGTCTTCCAAAATTTATGACAAAATTTATGTAACAAAATATCTGGCAAATGCCGGTCAAAAGCAAGTCAGAAGACAAAATGAAGGTACCTATGACTGAACATCCTGTCCACATACAAGCTATTAATAGTCATCACTCTGATAAATGTGGTATAAAGCACTGTGAATCAAAATATAAATAATAGATGATTAAGTTCTTTTCAGTAGCAGCTACATATCAATATACTGTATGTGAAAACAGAAACCAGTTCCAGGATTCTGTTTTTACCACTTTACACTCTCTCTGCTCAATATGATTTATAACCAGAGTGTGCCACCGCCACTTCTCTTCTCTGGCTAGCTTTCATGGCCATACTTACCTAAAAGAGACGATTTATAAGAAATCAGTACTTGGTGAAGGGGAAACTTAAAGGTTTACCACAGAGAGTGTGCTTTGCATAAGTAGGAGGCTCAAGTTTACTATGACAGAAATTGTTAACCAGTGGAAACTTAGTGACTTGTTGACTCAATAGCAGTTGGTACTCGCCTGGTAGGTGGTTGCCAAACAAAGATATATCTTCGCTGCTGTCTAGGACTCTGTTATGTGTCTGCTAGATGTATGTTCCTAGTAGTACATGTCTCTTCAAATGTGAAATGAAACTTTAAAAAAATTAAAAGCATACTATGGTATAACTTCCTTATAAATGCAAGAGATAGCACAGTCCAAAATGCACAATCAGAAGAAAGACTGAGGCAAATCGATTAGTAGTCTGATAGAGGTAAGTGAAAAAGGGAAGTGTGATGTAAAAGTATATGATGTATGTGTAAGAAGTAGTCGAGCAGGTATGTTAGGCAAATGATAGCTGTGTGACTGAATATTCAGTGCAGGGAAGATTTTTCTCCTTGAGTGCACTCACTGATTCACCAGGACAAGAGTTCAGGTCCAGTTTATCTCATCATACTTACATGTGCTCATTTGTGATGATATATGCCAGTCTGCAGCTGCTGGTGGACACAATGACTCTGACCTTCTATATTGTATTTTAATGCATTTTTGATTAGATGGCACTGCAACCCTGTCCAAGATAAAGCTGGGTCAGTGAATGATTAGATGGGTGTTGCTGTAGCACAGATTTAACTGCACTGTAGATAGATACAAATATGCTTTTTTCGGGATTATGACTATGTGGTGAGTTTAGAAACCACTTAACAAACTCTTTTGGTGCAGCTATGTCACTGTACTAAGCACCGTGCAGCTTTTACTGCTGAAAAACAGAGTGAGCTCAGCAACCACAGTCACATCCCTCATAACAGACAATCCCTTTGATCTTGATGCAATTTTACCGAATTGCTTCGGTCACTTGTTGTCCGTATCTAATACACTCGTACTTCTGGATTCTTCTAGAGCTACAGACACATGCAACAAGTCGCTTTGTAGTGTGAAACTGCAAGTCTGCCACTTAATATGTATTTTGCTGCTGAGGCCTGGCCCTTTGCAGCAAGGCTCTGTATACTCCATGTTACCATCAACAGATGAACAGGAAGTGTTCAGCAAAAAAAAAAAAAAAAAACATAGAGCAAACACTAACATCAAAAATAGCCAGAAATATCTTCTTGCCTTTGCAGCACAGGGCACAGAAAGAGTGTACAAGTGGTACAGGAAACAGGCTGCTTTTCATTGTTCCTAAAGTCACAACACCCTTTATAATAATTAAATATATAATATAAAGTGATTTATACATCATAAATGAGCCAGCAAATGTATAATACCAAAGCTCTGCCTTTATCAGAATATAGAAATGGGGTTTCTGCTGCTTTATTTCATATTACAAATGAGATATGATGACCACAATGAATAAATTTTCTGAATAAATATTCACTGCTTTTCTGCACCTTATGAAATAATATTTTTCGAACTGTGGGGTTGAATAAACAGACACCAACACATAATGTCATACAATATATTCACTTACACCACTGGGATTGTATATAAAACTATATAATTACAGTAAAACATGTATCATGAAACACTACATCACAGCAATCAGTTTGCAGTTGTGCTATATGAACTCAGTGATGCAGAAAAGATCTTTTCTTTCCACTGATTCATCTGAGTGCACAATTTGCCAAAGAAAATTAAAAATAGCTACTAAATGCCAGACATATATATATATAGCATGGTCATGGATATATATCAAGTCATGTCTTTGTGATTAGTACTTTTAGAAATTATATTGTTAGATGCTATATTAGACAAACAATATTTAGATTAAAAATGAGAGAACTAGATATAAAGAAATAATAAGGAAATTTTTAATTAAGTTATATACATATTCACACGTTAAATATTTTGCATCCCTTAAAACTGGATTTTAGAAATATAATATTTCTAAAGAAGGCTGGTAGAGTACAAAGCATTTATTTAAACCATTTTTGTTATATCATGACCATTACTTTGAGGAATTCATACAAATGCACAGATGCACCATTTGGCCCTTTAAACAAAATTAAGTTTGAGCCATCATAGGGAATCTTTAATCGGTTATGTGGATGTCAGTGGAGTGGGTGTTAGGAGCAGAGATGGTATTGGAGAAAATGTGGCCAGAACTTGAAAAGGGCCAAAGAACCTCTGCTCTCGTTTCAGGCTCTTGGCCTTACAGCGAAGATTTCAAAGCCTTATCTTGGACTGTGTCTCACCTCACTTCTGAAGAAACCTGCCTCACTACACACTCGAACAGACCAAAGGAGGGAGAAAGAGAGAGAGAATGAGTGCAAGAGAGGGAAAAAGCACCTTTCTTCATTTCCTGCACTTCAAAGCCACCTCCACTGATGTACGGCCATCAGTCTTTCAGCCTCCCCAAACCTTACCACCACTAGCAGCACATCACCCCACTCTTCCACCCCCACAGCAGAATCAACCAAGCTTGAACACTTCTTGGTATGGAGAGAGTCAATTTAAAACTCCATTATGTAAATCTATCACCCACTCTATATCTGGCTGATACAGGAACATAAAAAAGCATAGATTATTTATAAGTATTTATCTATTAGTATTTAATCCAAATCTACAATTATTATGTTTATAGTGTCATTTAAGTCATTAGTCTTATTCAAATGAGGGTCAATAATAACTGATAAAAATTCCAGGCACTGAAAATTTAAGGAAATTTGTGCTGTATTGCCACATTAGTGCTGTTACTCAGAAATGAAACAGGCTTTTTTTTTTCAAATTTACTTAATAGTATTTTGTCTAATAATTACATATTTAGCAAATAAACAAGATAAATCTGGGATATTAGTGGCAACCACAGTAAACTTTTGTGCCATTACACTCCTTCATAAAATAGAAATATTAATTTTGCAGGCCAAGTTCAAAGTCTTGTATGTTTCTTGCATGACTTGTAAAAATGTTGCGGTGGTGACTGACTAATCAAACTGTGTGTGTGTGTGTGTGTGTGTGTGTGTGTGTGTGTGTGTGTGTGTGTGTTCTAGGGGAGATATATCAATTACTTCCATTATATGAGGAAGGCAACCATGGGTACAATGTCATTATACACAAGGTGCTAAGGCATCTGCCAGTATAAGTTACATCAAAATGTGTGTATTTTCATATACTCCTGCTGCAGATCCCCCCACCCCCACCCCGCCTCAACCCAAGATACACACATACAAATGTGCTCATATAAACTGACTGCAATTGAACAATTCATTCAATTTTGAATAATTAAATGTAATGCCTTTAAATAATTTGATATAAACTGCACTTACTGCAGCAATGAATCTGTAATAAGTAATAGGTTTTACATGAAGAACTCACTGTGCTGCTGTAATATAGCATAGAGTGAGATCTAGACAGTTAAGACATTTGGTACAGATAGAAAAACATATGATTATAGATTATTTTACTGCTAGGTTCTATATTTTTGTGACTTTTTAAAAAAAAATCCAAACTTATTTCAAAAACATGAGTGCACTACTTTAAAGAAGTGATAACTGATGGTTAATATGAGACACTGCATTTTGACAGAAGACAAAACTTTCACAGAAGGCCTTTTTTTCTTTCAGAAAACCTATTTGTTAAAATATGAGTCAAATTTAGAAAGTGACTTTCAGGCAAGAGTGTTTAGCTATCTAGGCCTAATCTGAACAAGTTGTATAATAGCAAACTTTGTTGTATTTATCCGAACCCACTCACAGAATTATAGTACAATACGAAATGTTTTCTCAAACATGAATTATAGCTGAAGTAACCTAAGCAATACTATAATTGTATATAGGGCATTTAGCAATGAATTTTCAACATATAAAGATTTAACATGTGAGAAAACAGAGGAAAATAAAATAGTTAAAGTCATGATATTGCATTCATAGTCAAACAAAGCAACGGTCTCTCATAACATAAGGATTTATAGTTTTACATTTTCCCCCTCTGATATTTCAAAAGAAGCAAGAAAACCAACATATGAGACATTTATTTTTTTAACCTCCTGCCCAAATTACAAATTACTGCCCAAACTGACTACAGAACAGCTTATTGTGGGTATTTGTTTACTTTGTTAAGAAAAATCAGGTTGTATTTAAGATTAAGCAGTTTCTATAGCCTTGTTTCTTTATATCCAGCTAACAGAACTTTATTAGACTTCAGACAGCAGTGGGATTGCTCTCCTGTGCAGATGCTTCAGCTGTCAGTGCGCGTTCTGGCATTCAGTGCTTTCCTCTCATTTCCAAATGAAATGCAATTATTCTGTCCATTTACTCCATACATTTAACTCACATGTATCTTTGTTTTTGCCCATTAAAGTATCTTGAGATGACTTCACTTTTGTCACCTATTAAAATTTGTGCTAAGACAGCCTACGTACCTGCCCTGTTTGGTGATGATCATCTCGGTTTGGTACTTGTGAAACTTGGTCCACAGCGGGCAGTTGTTGAGAAACACCTGCGTCTTGCCGCACACCTGTAGGCCAGGTAAGGGATAGAGAGGTGCGCGCGGGTAGCCATGCTGAAAGTGCGCGTGATACGAGTCCGCGCTGGCCGAGTAGCCGTCTTTACTGTCCGGTGAATACCCATCAGCCCCTGCGTAAGCCTGGGCCGCGCTGCTGCGGCTGAACGCGCAGTTACCGAGCGGAGCCGCTGCAGCCGCCGCCGCCGCGGAGTAAAACCTACCCGCCTGCGCTCCGAGTTCGCCAGCGCCCTGCTCACCGTGGAACGGCAGCGGAAAGCTGTCCTGGCCATTTACAACTGTGTCTGTATAGTACTGCCTCGCGTCTTGGACGCCCATTTTGTAGTCCGCTAGCTCCTTGCTCCGGTGAAGGTGACCGCTCGTCTCTGCGTCTTTGACCAAACTTTGCGCGTCGCTTCCATTGAGCATGTTCATATAGAAGCTGCCGCCTATGCCGCCCATTTGCAGGCTCGCTCCGCGCTTACGTGTAGTAGCATAGGTCGACAGCTTACTTTCTTTACCTACTAAAACAAACAGGCTCCACAGAAAACTTTAATGGACATGAGCAAAAGCAAAATGAACCGCTTTTTCTGACTCTCTCTAGCACAAGCTTCCGACTTCTGAGAACTGCTCCTGTCTCTTTTATGGCCAAAATAAGACCCGTCTCATGTCTGACATGCCTAACATATCGGCCTTTCTTGATTTATTTCATTGTACTGGGTCCATTACTGTAATATAAATAACATTTGCATCACTTTTTTTTTATTTTTATTTTACATCAGAATGAGAGTTGCCGGTCTCCCAGCCTATGATATACATTCTGCGAGAGGTAATTGGAAAGGGGCGGGGACTGGAGCTCAGGCAGGACGGTGATAGGTTGATATTTGAGCGAAACCCCGCCTCTATTCCAATAGCTCACCGGACCTGTCCGAAATTAGCGAGTTTATCAGTGGTTTATCAAACACAATGAAATGATACGATACGTGTTCACGTATTATTACTTTCCTTATTCACACGTCTACATTCAAAACTGTTCAAAACTGTCCGTGACGGATCATTACTCTGGAAACAAGGATACAGTTACTATTTTCACCCACTTCTCCAGACTGATATGAGTGAACCTGATAGCTACGATTCATGATGAGACTGACGAGTAACAACGTCAACGGAAAATCTACAGTGTCCTAAAAAGTAATTACCACACAGGTGAGATTAAGATGCACAAATCATTGCATTAGCACAATGTATAAACATTTATGATATGATAAAAATGAAACTGGCTTATGTTAGAACAGGTTCTAGGAAACAAGGTAAGTTAAAGAAGAAAAATGAAGAAAGTTCACTTAGGGTTCCCTATTATTCAGTGTGAATTCATTTATATTTATTTACGGATATACCGAGCATTAAAAAAAAAAAAGTTCAGGTCCATGCATATTTACAGACATAATCTTTATAGTTTAATAGTAATGAATTTTGTAGTACTTATTTTCTAGTAATTAATTTAATAAATCCTTAATAATACAGACACCAACCAGATAATAATAATAATAATAATAATAATAATAATAATAATGAGGGATTTAATGTAATATGCACATTTTGAAAGTGATGTATTTGAGTTTTAATCCATCTTCTGCAACATGACACGTATCACACAGCCACACGTATGCACAGAGACATTCTCTCTCTCTCTCTCTCTCTCTCTCTCTCTCTCTCTCTCTCTCTCT
>JAOTRR010000059.1:16022759-16032840 GCA_028570945.1 Gogo arcuatus
GTTTTTATTGCATTTTGGAAAATATCCCAACTTTTCTGGAAATGGGGTTAGTATTATTACATGAATGAAAGGTGAAAACATAAGGCAATGACTCAGATGTGAAAATAAACATTAACAGTAACATTAATAAAGCATGTCATATTCAAAATTATGAATACTATAATTTGTGCTAGCTGTGAGGATACAGTGCAGTATTTCAGCAGTGCAGGGGTTTGTGTTAATGAAGTTTGTCTAACCCACTATTAAGCAGAGCTACAGCTTAGGGGAAGAAACTGTGTCTATGTCTGGAGATTTTTATTTACAGTCCAATATCTTATCCCTGAAGGAAGTGGTTGAAAAAAGTGAGTGAGCAGTGTGTGGCCTGCAGATCATAGTTTGGTCTTCTCCTGAAACGTGAACCAAACCAGACAGAAATGGAGAATGTGTGTACGAGTTTCTGATGGAAGTGTAGAACTGTAAGAACTTTATCAACAAATATCAACTGGTTTCACTTCCTACAGGCTCAGAGGCACTTTGTTTGCACAGCTCTGATGAAGGACTTTTCTCTAGAAACCCTTTACGACATCCACTAACATACACTATGTTACTTCATATATTGTATATACATAGAGTATGCACACACACACACTCACCAACCATTTTATTAGGAACATTTGTACACTTGCTCATTCATGCAATTATTGTATGAATGATCATCCAATCATGCAGACATAGGACAAGAGCTTCAGTTAGTGCTCAAATCAAACATCAGAATGAGTCAAAATGTGATCTCAGTGACTTTCACATGGTTGTTGGTGCCAAATGGGTTGGTTTAAGTCTTTCAAACACTGCTGATCTCTTGGGATTTTCCACCCGCACAACAATCTCTAGAGTTTTGTTTGTGAAAGTGAGGGAGTGGCAGTTCTCTGGGTGGAAACTGGCTTGCTGATGCAAGAGGTCAGAGAATGGCCAGACTAGTTTGAACTGACAGGAAGTCTATAGTAACTCAAATAACCACTCTTTAAACCATGGTGAGCAGAAAAGCATCTCAAAATACACAGGACATCAAACTGGATGGGCTACAACAGCAGAAGACTACATCGGGTACCACTCCTGTCAGCCAAGAACAGGAATCTGAGGCTACAGTGGGCATAAGCTCACCAAAACTGGTCAGTTGAAGATCGGAAAAATGTTGCCTTGTCTTTTTCCAATGCATATACCATATATATCTAGTAAATACTGTATATAGATAGATGGATCAATTACGCTTACCAAAAAAAGACAAGCAAAAGCAAAATGAGTGCATGTTCCATTTTATTTACCATTTTATTTACAGAAACAATAAAATATGACACATTATGCATTTATTTTGAATATTTCTTTTTATAGAATTTTTGAGGCCACTCCTTGCTTTCACAAAAATATGTCTATGATTACCTAACTTTTTAGCGCTCTCTCTGCTCTCACAGATTTGGTGAGTGATCACTCTGTTCCTGTGAATAATATTTTGGAGTGCACAGTAACAGGAGCCATATTCACAAAGTCTTATCCCCTGAGTTATTTAAGAATACCATAAAGTAGTCGCACACCAAACAACAGGGCTAGAAGAGAAGAAGTTCCAGAGAGAGCTTGCATTTTTTTTTCTGAGATGTCAGGTCTAAGGATGAGAAACATCAGCAATAGCTCTTTAAATAACTCCTGAGTGAACTCTTGTGAATAATGGCTTAAGGTTTGCTTTGTTTCTACACTGTAGGACTCTGAATAAAGGTGCTAGACTGACTCAAAATGTGTGTGAGTTGTATGTGCTGTTGTGTGATTTTGTAGCAGACACCCTGCGCATGCAACGGTCGCCACATTCTAGATAAAAAACATTAGACTTTGCACTTTAACCAGTATGATGATGGTATGCTTGATTGGTACTTGATCATTACTTTCAGTCAAGATATAAACCTGGTTTTTCCCATTCTGTCTCCGTGATGATCATAGTGTACTGTTTACCTACTTTTTTGGTCACTCATATGGCCACACTAAATTGTCCTCTTTATATGGCATGATATAAAGTGCATTTCTTAGCAATCAAGTTACTAAACTGTCTTTTCTATTTATAATTTTGCCAGTGCATTTAGACTCGGTGGTCTTCCCATGCTATGTGACAGCTAGTGTCTGCTCATAGCTATATTTGGGTATGTAATTTAGGCTTTACTGGTGTGATCATGCTGTTCTACTTTCTCTCTTTAGTAGCTCAGTAATTGGGTCACTGGGATATTGAGTGGCCTGGCTATTCACAATGGTAATAGAAATTGCAAAAAGAGTTCACAATACAGGACACACTAGAGAGAGTAGCCAGAAATGTAGTAATTAACATAACGTACTGTATTCTAGTCTTTGCCTCCAGGGTTGAATTAAAACAATGCATGTAATTCTTAGTTAGCAAACTTTCCTTTTGCTTTTCAGCAAGCTATTTTCCTTCCTCTGAGCTTGCAAAATGCCTATCTATATACATAGTAGATTTTACAATTTAATACACGTAAATAGTTTTAAATATAGATCAAGTACATTTATAGTACATAAAGTAAAGCATTTGATACAACAGCTTTGTAATTTGGTCATAAAAAGGATCCTTATTTTGTCAAGTAGATCTTAGATGCATCCATATTCTCGACTGTTTAGATCACTGGAAAATGAGTCCGTTTCAGAGTGCTGACTCTTTAGGAAAAAGGTTATGTTTGTGTAATATTTAAAATAACTGTGAAAGTCATATTAATGCTGTATTTAAAAAAATGCAATATCATATTTAGTCTTGTTAGTCTAGGAACTCAAAACCTTCAGACCATTCTTACTCACAAGTCTGATTAATATGATCCAGTATGATATTCATTGGTCATTAGTTAGGTATCAGCATCTGATGTTTGTTCTGGTAATGTTCTTTAATTTTCTTCATTCAAGACTTTTGTATACAGGAGTCAAACAATAGATGCAGTTCCAAGTTGACAGGTTATGTGTATTATATTATGAACTACATACATCTGTATGTATAGTTTTGTTAAAGGGACATTCTAGCAATCTAAGATGTAATTAAGAGAGGCATTTGGTAATATAAAAAATAAATAAAATCTATACTGTATGTTTTTGCCTTAGTGTTAGTAATATTTGTAAAGATAAATCGGATATTAAGGATTTGTATAAAGTGCTGAAATTTAGACCCACTTACAAATGTAGTCATCAGCCAGTGTACTATATTGACACTTTTACAATGGCCATGATGTCCTGCCCTGCAGGACACCATCTTCTCTAAATTTACACAGTCTTCAATCACTCATTATGAAGTTTAACTAACTGTGTGGCTTTTGGATGCGCCTCTGTGGGCAGGCCTGAAATAAGCAGTGAAGGATCATGGAAGCTATAGTTTAAAATAAAAGAAAACAGCCGGCACAGCATTCTCCAGTATTGAAATAATATCTCATGTTTTTTTATAAGTCCAATCGGAGCCAAACAAACACTGTGGTTATTGCGGTGTATCTGTATATGACTATTTTATTGTCTGCTAAGGAGAGTCGTCCTGTAACAACTCTGAGATTTAGCTTGATATAAAAAAAGATAATAGTTGAAAGAATTAAATTAAGCCAACACTGTGTTTGGAAGGTGTTGTAAAATCTTTATCTCTTAGTGCCATTTCTAATTATAGCTTTAGACACTACATACTGTAAATCTCTGTTAATCCTCACGTTATGACGTCTTGTGTCAGTTGGCCCACCCTCCCCTTAACTTAAAATCATCTAGCTAAAGCTATTGGAACAGTTGTTGGGTGTTAAAGTGGGTTTAAGGGACAGTGTGGTGATTGTTGTGTCAGATCTTGCTGTTCTCCAAGTGTGAGTCAATGTGCTTGATCAGGGCATCATCAGGGTAACCGACAGGAAAGATGAGCTGGCACAGTGGGCAGCTCCTCACATCACTCTCCTCCTCTGTCTCTATCCACAGCTATAGACACAGCACAGATACACATTCCATTATCAATGCAATGTACACATTATCATAATATACTGTACACAGATAATCCTCATTTCAACTCTATAAAATACATGTTAAATATATTTAAAACTTTTATTTATTCAGGGGTGTTACAGTTGGAATTTTTTTTCACAGTTATGATAACCTAGTCAAAAAACATCATAGTTTCATGGTATGAAGTCTACATACACATCCTTATATACTGTATATAACAAAAGCCAAAGGTGTTTTGTTTAATTTTCTTGGTGATGAATCACAGGTTGATACCCCCTGAGATCTATGAACCCATTTTTTCATCCATCTATTTGTGTGGGAGGGTGAGGGCAAAATATAGAGAAAATATATATACACAAAGAAAAACAAGAATATTGCTTATATAAGATTCTATGAGAAATGATCTGGCATTCCATATACTAATGGTTGTTAGGAACAGAAAAAATAAAAACAAATGCAACATGATTCCTGCCAGTGCACAGTAAAAAAGTAACTGTGTTTCTTTTCACTAGCTATATGCTGGTGTCTGTCTCCCAGACAATATTTCCTGTACATTTTTTCTTATTTCACCATACAAAATAGTGAAAAAGTCACATGATAGACAGCTCTTGCATTTATTTTCATGAGACAGCAGAAATACAGATTTGGGGATCAGCCACGCTTTGGCAGGGATCTCCCCAGGTGAAACATCGTGTAATATGTGCCCCTTATCTGCGAGTGGTGGTGTAGTGAGCGCACCCCTACTACACCCATCAACTGGTCACATGCCATTTCAGTAATGTAGTACAAAAGGGTCAGTGATTCACAGATGTTCATGTCGTGTATACGTTTGTCAAAAAGTTACAAACATGCTAGTGGTAGTGGGGGTAGCAATGTAACGTGCTTACAACAGTAGCATATTACACAGCCAATGGATTTTCAGTGCAGACGCATCTCCTATGCAGAGAAACAGAGGTTGCTGTAGTATAATTTAGGGGGAGTTCAGACGGAGAGGGTTGGAAATGGATTTTAATCATTATTTTGAAAATTCAATAAGGAAGTAACTGTCCGATCATAAGCTTTGACTAACTGTGAAACTGTAAATACACTACTATCGGGCATATACAGTATATATGCCACCAGTGATTTTTGGCCTTTGTACAGACTAATTGAGGTTTATGGCCAATTCTCAAGGGCCCATTAGTGGTGCCTGGTTCTATCAGTTCCAAAGGCTAAATACCTAACCAGAAATTTTTTCAGGGTATCAAACAGAGATTGGTTGCCTACTTACATTAATGGAAGGCCAGGACTGGGCATGTTCTGCATGCAGGTATCCAGGTGAGTGGCAGCTTAAGGTGTTGGGGCGAGTTGGGATGGGGAAGGCTGAACAGGAAGCAGGGCCTCTCATGCTGGATGCGGGGCCAGACGTCCCCAGTGTCCGCGGGGGACTGATGGGGTGAGGGCAGGTCCACTCTTCCTCATCCTCTGAAGAGTGTGGTGGCTGGGGAGAGGTATGCAGTGTTGCTGCAGCAGGCTGAGGCTCATAATGCAGATGTGACAATTCTGCATGCTGGAAAGAGAGCTCTCTGGTATGTCTAGGTGATTCAGCCATACTTCCTTCCCCTCCTATGGTCTGAATCCCAGGCTGGGAGCCTCGCCTTTGGGCCAGGATGTGGCCATGCTGCTGCTGCTGTTGTTGCTGTTGTTTGTGGTAGCTCTCAACGTAAGGACGGGGCTTAGGCAAGGTGGAGACGGGATCAAGGGTGAATCGTGGTGGACGCTGATAGGCTGAAGGGTCTGCAACTTCTGAGTAACTGCGGCGCCCTTGGAAACTGGCTCTTAGGTGCTGAGTGGGGGGTCTGCAGGTGTAGGAAGCCGGGCCATCGTTAAGCTCAGCCAGGGGTGAGCGGCGGTGCATGTCTGGGGAGAGACGCTGCAGCACTGGAGAGCGACGCTGCTGAATAGGCGAATGGTGCTGTTGAATTGGGGAATGACGCTGTTGGATGGGGGAATGGCGTTGCTGGATGGGGGAGTGTCGTTGTGGAACAGGTGAGTGCCTCTGGTGAGGCACAGGAGAATGGCGTTGAACTAAATGTAAGAAATACAATGGAAAAAAGTTACAAATTTCAATACAGCTCTTAGACATTTCATCTTATGGTGTCTCATATTAGAGGTGTACACAATACCACTATCTGTAACTGTCATCACTATCTGCATCTGTATCAAAATATTTTTATGTAAATCCCAGCAGTATGCCCCTGGAAACACTGAAAAAAAAACCCCAAGGCAGCAGCGTAGTCATTATTCATTCACAAATTATAATAACAAACAACAATGTGACTGATTAAGCTAGCGACAACAATACCTTTCCCAAATCAAGAAAATATTATACCAGAGGCCATTTTAGGCTTTTTTTATGTTCCAGAAAGATCAGAAAAGTTCACCAGACATGTTATCAGAACCTAATACAAAGTTGGGATGCAGTGCTGCATTTCAATACAGTGCCTGTGTGATGTTTCAGGAAGATATTCTTTAATAACAGTTCAAAACGTTTTTTTAAAAATGCCAAAGAAACATGTGGAATGAATGCACAACTTAATATTTTTCAAATTCATTAAATGATTTTTGAAGACTCCAGCAGGGATATGCTGCCCTGTACACAATGTGTTGTCTGTATGAGCTATGAAGTGGCAACTCAACAAATAAAAGCATATTTCCTTTGTGAATTTTGGGCCAGTTTGAGCAGAAATAGGATAGAAATATGGTTTGATTTTGGAGCTAAGTAAGGCAGTGTTTTGTTTGGGCTACAGGAGTAAACCACTGATGATAGACAAAAAAAGAATTGTGTGCCTCCAACTGGTAAATACACATTGTCTTTGTCCCATGACTTTCATATTCACGCTCTTAGTGAGTATGAAGTAGGAAAGTAAAATTCTCCCACTCGTGCAATGTTTTTTTGTTGTGTCCCGTGGGACTGCAGTCTCAGATGCCCTGTGAACCTTCCTGGCAAAAAAAACCCTGAATACTGACTTAATATTTGTATTCATTTAGAAGGCATTATCTGTTCAGTACAAATAATCTATTTGTACTCTGTTGTATTCCTACTCCATAGTAATTTAGATCAAGTGCACTTAATATACTTATTGTCTTACTACTCATACCAGTTAATGCATCAAATTAAAACCTGCACATTTGCAAATGTGTAACGTATCATTAGAATGACTCATAGGACACATAGAGCACTCTAAAGATACGCTGATGTCTTTAATGACTTCCCCTTTCTCCTGTGTCTTTTTTTAGCCTTCATCATTTTTCCAAATCATGTGTGGGTGAGCTTCATCTCAGTCAACCATTTCTTTGTTTCTAAATAACCTTTACACATTTGACTCCAATAGGTAGAACAACCTGTTCATTTTGATGTGACTGAAAAGTGACAATTAAACCTGACACTACCAAATATGTGGGGCTTCCTGCAAGGGAGAGACAGCCATCAGCTACTGAGAGAGAGCATCACGACCAACTTCGAATCAGTAGCAGTTTATCTCTGCTTCTGCTTTTGGTCTGGTTTCCTTTATCAAAGGGGAAACAGCATTTTTGGTTGTGCGGTTGGATGCAGAATTATAAACAGATAAGAAGTTAGTTGTTTATGGTTTCAGCAGGAGGGTCTTACAGCAAACATTACACAGTTTATAGAAAAATACAGTCTTAAACCAGATATAACAGAATGCTCTTATTATATTTTGCATTCATGGGCACATCAGTGTTTATTTTATTCAATTCAATTTTATTGGTATGGTAGTGTTAACAATAGACACTGTCACAAAGCACCTTTACAGAAATCTGGATGTAGATTTCTATCTTGATATATGTACATAATTCTCTGTTAGAGATGCTCATTATGAGCAAACCGATGATGGAAATACATAGCATGCCATGAGCCATTCTAATGAGTCACAATGAGTATCATCTATTCTTTCACAGTCTCACCCAGTGACAGTGTACATTAAAGCTAGAATACTAATGAGTCTTGATTAGTGTTTGGTACCTGGGCTAGTGTCTTCCTGTGAGGCTTTCCTCAGGATCTCTGTCTGTTTGGTGCTCAGTGCCTGCAGCCTGCTAAGCTCCTCAGTCAGCTCAGTGTAGGCCAGAGCCAGATTCACTCTGAAAGACAGAAATGGGGAATGTATATGGTTGACCTTTGTGTCTTTGTGACTGCTAGAGATCATATTAACACACACTGCATTCCACAGAATAACTGGGAGTTCACCGTCATAGCCTTAAATGCATCATATTTTAGTGTCAGTGTGATAAAGTGTTGAAATGTTTATATACAGAGAAAAATCACATACGTTTGTTTCATACATAGCTAGTGTGCTTAATTACAGAAATCTAGTAAGAATAGCAGTAGAACTGGTGCTAGCGTGGACACGCGTGCACACACACATATGTGCGCGTACGTGCACACACACACACACTTTTTCAAATCAGATCACACCAACTGACTCCTTCACCATGGCAACCAAGCAGCAGCACAACCATTGTCAATTTGCTCTGTCACTAGCAATACAGCAGCAGAACAAACTACATGCTACAACATTATTCAGATTACAATCATCTTTTCCATGTGTGCTATTTTTGTTAGAATCTGATACCTTAATCAAATTTGTTTTTGTAACATCTTAAGCAATTTAATTCAGTTTTATTTTCACATGTTGTTTAAATCTTGACACCCTTTGGTGGTGGGGGAAAAAAAACCCCTACATATTTGTTACCAGTTAACCGCTTAGTACAGTGTGCACTGAAATAAATCTCATTTCTAGTCTAACCCAAAGATGTACTGCAGATTAGGCTTGAGATGATTTGTCATTAAACAAAATAAAAATAAGAGAGGGGAGATAAGTATGAAAGACTGTGGTACACTGAAATTCCATCTGTCATCAGATCACATTTATCTGATCACTTCCAAACCAATTTCACACAAACCACCAGGGCTTTGCAATAAAAAGGCCGTTCTCTACTCATAGCTCCTCTGATGGTGTCAGATAAGAGGCTATGGGGAGAATTTAGACTGACTTGGCATGTAAGCAAGTGCAAGTAAGTGCAAGCAAGTGCAAGCAAGCAAAACAGTGTGCTCTTTTCCCCCCCCTTTCCAACCTTGTATTTTCACAGAAGGTTAATTAGAGTAGTTGAGAAACTATTCATTATGGCACTGTAACCAGCTGCCAGCATTCTCCTACAGAGCATTCAATTCAATTAATGTGTGAAATACTCTCTAACTAACTAATTTTCTCACTTCTCACTCCCAGTAAAACCCTCAGTCGAAAGTTACATGCGATACCAAAAAATGGGATGGCAGCTTTTACGTAAAAGAGAATTAAGCACTATATGCATTTTTTGTGTTTTATTCTGCGCTTAGTCACTGTAGAATATAAAGTAACTATAAAAAGTTGTTTCTTTGTAATATCCAATATATATTATAATTCGGGCATGAAAATAAATGGCCTAAAAAGGCTACATGAAGGAGAAAGCTAGCGAATGCAATTACCAGCAAACAGGCATTTTATATTTAATGAGGAAGTCCCACTCTACTCATGCAGATGTGTCACACACTTTCATGGCTAAAGCTAAATGTCAGGAGGAAGCGCAGGACAGCACAGAATCAAACTACAGCCATTACAACAAGCCATCTGATGTATAGAGTTTAGTGTCTTACAAATAGTAACATTATAATTAGTAAATATTACATAAATTAATTCTGGCTTCTGGTACTAGTCCTACAAGCAAAAAGATGCAACATGCAAGCATCTCTGCTGTTGTTCTGTAAGCTGTAGCATTAAAGCTTTAACCTTACCATAGTGCTCATCATGTCCCAGCACTGCTGCCCTGGCCATCTTGGCAACCCATGTGCCGGTCTACACACTCACACTAAACAGGAGTGCTCTGAGTCTCTCCTGTCGCTACAGGTGTCTGGCCAGAAACTCATTCTGTCATCATACTGTCTACAGTGAGACACTCAAAGGATCTGCAGGGCTTATTGCTTAACGTTTTAGACAAAGTGTGACATTTCACACTTCACACACACACACACACACACACACACACACACACACACACACACACA
>JAOTRR010000059.1:16128603-16143863 GCA_028570945.1 Gogo arcuatus
AAATATAATAGCCTGTTAACTAAAATATTCCTTTTATTAAAAATGAAAAAAGGTTAATAACAGTACATTTCTCAATAAACTTTTATAAAAATTTGTACTACCTCCATTTTTCTTCTCTTTAGCTTTCGCAGTCTGTAAAAAAAAAAAAAGGGCTCTGATTTCTTGTTAAATCTATTCGTACAGTCAATCGCACAACAGCTCTTTCCCATTTCAGATTTGTTTTTTGTGTTTTTGCGGCATTAGAGCTGTTTTACTTCCTCCTAGGGTGAAGCCATGTGCATTCCCGCTATTGTATGTTCCTGCACCCTCTGCTGCCTAAACAATGCAATTACAGCTAGGAGAAACTAAGATTACACAGCCTGATGATAATCACGATTCGTTTTTTATTTCATTGATTCAAATTGTCATAAATTTGTATCATGATTTTTGTCATTGCATGATATATCCTTTACATGCCTACATTTTGATCATGCTTCCTTAGATACAGAGGTATGTGGGGTAAAGGAGGGTTACAGATGTGAACATGTGGCTTACTCTGATTCATACCTGACCTGATTCTAATATAGTCACATCCGCCTCAAACCATTCAAGAAAATAGCATAAATCTGTTAATTACTTTTGCAGTTGATAGTACTTTTAGTACAGAAGCGATAGAGAATGATAAGAGGCTAATCATGAAACCAGGATTGTGTATGCTAGTGAATTTGTACAGTGTGCACTAAGCATGTGTACTGTATGTAGTGTTGAATACTACAACACTACAGTATTTGGCAGATATGTCCTAGATATGTAATCTGTCATGATAACCTGTTTTACAATCCATGTCTAGTTGCAGCTCTCATATTTATTTTTCTTATAAAGACTTTCCCCAGTGTCTCCCACACTCTCACTGTGTGACCCTCTCACAATGGCTTTGATCATCCCAGATGTGTGTTATTTTAATGCCTTGCTTCCCAGCAGCTCTTAATTACAGTTATTTGCTGACAAAGATGTTCACGCAAGGATTCTATGTTTGGGAAAGGGTGGGTGGGCTTCAGTCCTCCCTCTTGTTTGCTTGTTGTTCTGTTCTTTTCCTCCTTTCCCTGAGTACATAGTGGGTGATGGTGCAGGCATGTGATAGGAGGCCGCCGTTGCAGTTGGCTGTATGGAGGCAAGAGCTTGCTCATTAACTGATGAAGCTTTGATTCGATGGAGCTAGTGAAGCCCATTAGAGGCTGATTTTCTGAACCCTGCTCAGAGCAGGATAAAGCCACCCAAGAACTGATTATTACACCAAGAGATCATGTTTCGGTTAAAATAGTATTGCTGTTGACTGTTATTGGGGTGAAAATATATGCTTTTGCTGTGTGGCAGACAGTGAATTAAGTGACTCGGGTGCAAGAGCAAGTAGGTCACAGATTTTTTTTTATGTTTGTTCTATGAAACTAGATACATGGTTTTACTAATGGTCTTTTTTAAGTTTTGGGGATAGATTTGCCATCTGTAAGGATACACTACTTCATTAATCACACATTTTGAGAGTCAGTCTGATTTCTTTTTTTTTTGATCACTAATGCTTGGAGAGCTTAGAGAGCTCTTCAGAGTATGGTGGTATCCTAGTAGATGTTTTTTTTTTTTATGTCCAGTAGATGAACAATCTTTTACTTATGCTCAGTTTTATTCTCGCCTTCCTGATTTATGTATTTACATAGTAGTGCTCTAAAAAAAGTAAGGATAGTTTAACAAATTTCAAGCAAAACATTTTTCATGGACAGGATATCTAGATACTGCCATTGTTGGAGAAGTATCCAGTATGGGGAGGCTAGAATTAATATCCCTGCTATTTGCAGAAGACTTTAAGTCTTCTTAACAGTGATAGTAACTATTAGTCACTGTACTGTTCATTCTGTGTCCCTGGTCTCACCTGTGGTCATGAGCTGTGGGTAGTGACAGAAAGAATAAGATTGGAAATGCAGGTTTCTTCACAGGATCTGCTCCATTTTAGGGGGAGCTACTTGACAATCTGGGAGAGTCTCGGAGAAGAGCTGATGTGCCTCCAAATTGACAGAAGGCAGTTGAGGTGGTTTGGGCACCTTACAAAGATGCCCCCCTTGTCAGCTTTTGGTAGAACTGTTTCAGGCACATCCCATTGGACGTAGACTCTGGGGAAGACCCAGGACCTGCTTGAAAGATAATATCTCACAGTTGGCTTGGAAACGTCCGGGCATCCCTCAGTAAGAGCTGGAATCTGTGGCTGGGGATAGAGAGGTCTGGACTGATCTTCTCAGTCTGTTACTAATACAACGCCTGCCAGGAAAAGCAGAAGGAAAATCTATGAATGAGTGAATTTCAAGCAGAATTGTTCTAAACTGCTTTGACGTTTTAACCTGGGTCAGATATGTTGGATGAAATCACCATCCATTACACTTCACACGTGGACATTTACATATGCTTTCTGTTAATAGTGCCTGTTTATATGATTTAGATGTGCATTGATTTGTAAAAATGATCAGTTTCACTTAGCTTTGCTTGTTTAGTTATTTCATTTAATTCTGCTACAGAAATTTCATCCTAAAATAATGCAAGCTTATTATGCTTGATATATTAATAGTACTACATTCTTTGGGAAGTTTGGCCCAAAATTTGCTGAATAAATATTTATTTTGATTATATACAGGATATTTTTTCTTGCTTCAGGGAATTTTTCCTTGCCACCATCATTAGGGATAAATTTAAATTAAAACTTTATATACAGATTTCTGTAAAGCTTCTTTGTGACAAATTTCATTGTCAAAAGCATTACACAAATAAAATTTTATTGAATTGAATAGATGACATAATCAGTTACTGTATCTGAAATCTACAGAGAAGCAAGCAGGTTTAATGTGAGATAATGTGCTCTTCAAACTGTTTTGGCGTCTGCTTTAAAATACAGTGGTTCAGATTAAATTGAAACGTGAAGTTGTTTTGTTTGGTCCTACCCTAACTAGAGGGGCAGTCCTGACAGTGGTTAGAGTGACTACTGTATATTCTGGTGCCATCATAATGATCATGCTGTTGAAAGAAGCACAGGTGGTGGGTAGAATGGCACACTGTTGGGGGTGGCCATGGACCTGGAGGGGGTGGGGGTGGAGCTGGAGTCTGGATGATCCATCAAGACCCAACCTTAAAGCTGTGCTCACTTTTTGCACCTCAGGAAAACCTGTCTGCTGTCCCTCACGTAACTCATGTACTTCATATTTACATCATGCACACAGTAATCTAAATGAAAACAACCAGAGTGCTTTAGAAGACATACATACCATGTCTTCTAAAAACTTTTTCTTGCTTATTAGTGTAGACATTTACTTAGCAACTAATCTGCTCTCGTCTCTCACTTATCTGCTATATATCACATCTGCTTTTTTTTTTGACATCATCAAAAATAGGGTGTGTTAGAGACTTGGAGGAATTGTGTTGAGGATGTGCTCTATATTTAGATGAGGCGCCAAGCCTTTCTGCTTCTCAGTTCGCTCATTTGTCCCCCCCTTTCCGCAGTGTGACTTATCTCCGTCTGGTGCCCTCCTTCCCTTTCCATCTGACTAGATAATCATAAGTGCATTGTGCATCTGCATATTCTATTACTGTGCTGATGAACCTTGATGTTCTTTGTTTATAGATGTGCATGTGTGTGTGCGCGTGTGTGTGCGCATGTGTACATGTGCATCTCAGAGTGTGACTGATTGAGATGGATGTGGCGAGAGACAGAACTCAGCAGGTTGCTCAGAAGGCTCTGTCTGATCCATCTGAAGCTTGGCCTGGGCTGGCCAGCCGTGAAGTTTTCTGAGCTCTGCAGGCAGATGGGATGGGAGGGCAAAGAAGGGAAATGTGATCTGCTTCTGGCATTCAGGCCCAAAAATAATCCTCAAGGCTTCTCTCTTTCATTGAAAATGCACCTCGCTTATGGTATCCTTCCCATCAGTGTTTAAATTGGTCTTTATCCAGCTCCTGATCATCCCACTTTCTGTGAAGTGCTCTGTGAGGTGGCCTCTCTGCTCCTGATAGGTGCTCACGCTGCTTTCTCAGAACTAAGCTTACTGTCTGCTGTAGTTGAAGTAAACACACACCAGAAATATGCTGCCTTGCCTTGCAGCAGACTGAGACAATAGCAATGATCATACCAGGACTGTGATAAAGAGCCCAAGCACTGACAAGCAGAAATACATACATAAACCTACGACACAGAGTGCATCATCAGTTTTTTCCCCGCTTTGGTGTATTAAATGATGGATGGTGTTGCTGTTGTATAAGACCACACTGCTTGTCATAAATATAATAATATCAAAAAGATTTAGTGCAGTTTAGATGTAGTGCAATTTAATGGTTGGTTGAGAAGAGTGATATTATCCACATACCACTCTACTCACACTTCAGACTCTACATCACTTTAGTAATGGATGGTATACTGGTATAAATAAGCAGGGGGTGCCGCCAGGGATTTTGGGCCCCATGAAAAGATATCACATTGGGGCCCCACCAGCACAGGCCATGCCATCTTTGAAAATATACCACCATGCAGACATGCGTGCAACATTCTGCATACAGTGGAATTCACCATTTGATGCAAGACTGTGCTAAAGGCCATCTTTTACATTTACATTACATTTAAATGTAATTGAGCATGAAGCTGCATCTTTTGGGCCTGGCACCAGGGAGGGGCAGGGACAACTGTTTTAGTATGAATAGCTTGCTAAAGGTTTGCCACCATTGATTAAATGTCGGATAAAAGAGGAGCGAAATGTAAACACTCAGGGGAGCAAAAGTAGCCTATTTCACTAAGCCTTAGCCTATGGACTAAGCTAACAGGTTAATTTCTGCCACTGACCCACCTTTGTTTGAAAAGAAAAGTGTACAAAAGATATCCGATGCTCCCTGAGGTTCTTGGTGAAGTGTCTGAGGCTGAGACTAATGTTTAGGTTACTTACCCCAATAGCCTCATGGTAGCTCTCTCGAATTCACATAACAAACATTTTAAAGGGAAACTTTGGTATTTTTTTTTTTAACCTGGGCCCTATTTTCCTATCTTTTTTTGGGGGGGGGGGGGGTCCAAATTTTTACTAGGGCCAAACCAATCGAAATTGGTCCAGTATTGATTTAGAATGCTGTAACTGGCAACTGCAAAACGGGTATGCAATATAATCGTATGGGGCAAACATCCATGTCAAAGGACAGGTTCGTAATATTATTATAAGTGTCTTACAACATGGAAAGGAACCCTAAAGTGATACACCTGTGTCTGTTTACCTCAATAACTGTAAATAAACTGTAGAAAATGACTGTTTTTACAGTCATTGTCTACCTTTCTTTTTTTCCGGCCTCTCTATCGCAGCACCTCATTCAGTGCCTGTAGTCGATTATCACACGTTTTCTGAAGTTTACAAAAAGGATCCTTTCCATGTTGCCAGACACTAATTCATATTGTTATAATCAGCTAAATATCCAGGCATTACTTTGGAAATAGACTTCTTCACAAATTCTGTGACTTCTCTTTTTGTAAGCATCAGAAAACAGCCCCCGTGTGATAATCAACTACAGGCAGTGAATGGGGTGCTGCGTCAGAGACGTAGTAAATATTTGGACCCAAAAAGATGGGAAAATAGGGCCCAGGTTAAAAAAAAAACACACCAGAGTTTCCCTTTAATAGGATGTTTGCAACATGAGATATTGCACTGCCGCTGGACTGGTTTATGGCAGAGGACATTTTGATCATGTTTTAAGTTTTACTGAAGATTCGTTCTGTGTTTTTAATAGCAGTTTTTACTGAATGATACAATTTTTCTTCTGCAAATTTAAGTCAAAAGCTAAATTTCTGTATTCATCTATATGACAAATATGTATACCAATGATATACACCATCTAAAATGCTAAAAGCATCAATATAATATGATGTAAACCTTGTTTTGTTCTAATGTATTTTCTCTGGCTTCTGCTTTTAAAACCCATTTTTTGCCTGTGTAATGATAACATCATCTCAGCACTATTGTACCATGCCAAATAATGCATACTTCAGTCATATTTTATATGCATAATTTTATACCCAATTCATCCTCATTTTCTTAGTTCCTATGCTAGCCTCTGTGTCATTCTTCCATTTTCACTCTGTGAGGCTTATTATGCCAGTGTTTCTGTGCCCTCAACTATTGCCTTAATGTCATGCTCTGTTATACTATATCTCTTAGTGGGAGGCTGCTGCTGTTTTGCAAAAAGTCTTTTTCTTAAAAGCACAGTAACGATTGCAATTAATGAAAAGTCAGATTCATCTCTTTTTGTTTTTTAATGTGTGTCTCTTTACAGCTCTCCCCCACTGACAAGAGCCTAGAGTTTGACCGAGACTTTCGCATTCGCCACTATGCCGGTGACGTGGTGTAAGTACACCTGAAGAAAGCTTCATGTTCCTGTGTTCACCATAGTTACAGGTGCTGGAATTAGCCAGTAGAGTGCTGTTGGTAACTAAATACTGCTATAAGCATAGTGAAGAAAAGACTTGCTGTAGCATGGAAGATGTTATTTAAGTAATGTATGATGGAAACATTACACGGACAGGTCGCAAAAGAAAGAAAAATCAGTATGTGTTGGCATAGATTCTACAAGTCGTTGTAATTCATCTGAAAGATATTCACTTAATTGGGGTTTTGATGTTGGTGGTGGAGAGTGCTGTCTAACACAGGCTAAAATCTCCCATAAGTATTCAATTGGGTGGAGATCTGGTGATTGTGAAGGCCATAGCGTATGATTTACAGCATTTTCATACTCATCAAACCATTCAGTGAGCCCTTGTGCCCTGTCAATGAGGGCATCATCATCCTGGAAGAAAGCACTCTCATCAGGATAGAAATCATCATAGGATAAAAGTGATCAGTCAGAATTGTTATTAATTTGCCCGGACCCTTCCCTCTGTGGTACAGGATCCCTACTTCACTCAGGTCCTGGAGTACCCCCTGTCCTGCACATTTTAGTGTTTTTCCAGCTCAAACAAACTCTCTTCCACTTAAGAAGGTCTATTAATTGGATTGGGAGCAGGGAAAACGCTACGTGTAAGACCGTGGGCAGACCAGGACCAGGCTTGGAAACGTGCCCTAAGGTGACATGTGGTCCAAAACCATGCCAACAAAATGCCCCAGAGCCACCAGTTTTTTTCTTAAATGTAGACAGGTGCCAAATTATCTTTCTACAATGCCAGGTCTGAAGAACCTGAACTGTAAGCTGTCCGCATTAATAATTTGAATTTTTCCATACCTAGCCGACTTAGCACTGGATGTTTGTGTGGGTTGGAAATGGTGCTAAAAATACCTTTGCCGGTGAAAGTGTATGAGGAATAGAGCACTCTGTGAGTCAGCGGCATGATGCTATTTTCTTCTCAGGAGCCTGAAACACTTAATGTAACACTTAGAAGTCTGAGATTGAGTGGCAAATCAATCTGCCACCCACCTCCCGTCATTTTCTCAGCCTAGTGTTCAGATACTTCTATAATGTTTGAAGTCTTTCCATTAAACAAGAGAGTTTAAAAGCACTCTTTCTGTGGCTATGTTTAGAGAATTTGTTAACTAATTCTCTGTATTCTAAATCTTCCTTACCAGCTACTCTGTGGTGGGTTTCATCGACAAGAACAAGGACACCCTTTTTCAGGACTTCAAGAGGCTGTTGTACAACAGGTCAATATCCTCACTAGTCTGCTTGCTTATCCATGCCCAACATCACTGCTTTGCTTTCATTTAACCATTATAACTTTTGCTGCAGCTCGAACCCTGTTTTGAAGGCCATGTGGCCCGAGGGTAAGTTGAGAATCACCGAGGTCACCAAGCGTCCCCTCACAGCAGCCACGCTCTTCAAGAACTCCATGATCTCACTGGTGGAGAACTTGGCCTCTAAGGTCAGAATGTAGACAATATTTGTACCTGTTAGGTTGTTAAGGAAGTGAACACATGAACACTATTGTACTGTCTATCGCCCCCCGCTGGTGTGTACAGGAACCGTACTATGTGCGCTGCATCAAACCCAATGAAGTGAAGTCCCCACTGCTGTTTGAGTATGAACGCTGTAAGCACCAGGTAGAGTACTTGGGCCTGCTGGAGAATGTCCGTGTGCGTCGTGCTGGCTTTGCTAACCGTCAAACGTACCCTCGCTTCTTGCAGAGGTAAGCATTCTCTGTGAATCCTTTCTATTTAGCTATGGCTCTTCACTTCTGTAAAAATTCTACAAAAAGTAATACTTAATCCTAATCCAAAATGCAAAGCATAGTGAAGGGATGATAATAGTTTGGGATGGCTTTTGTGATGCAATGAGTCCAACTTGTGTTAGGAAATTCTACAGAAACTCAGTGCATGTCTGATTTTACACTCAACACTAAAAGAGTTGGTCATTCAATATGAAAATCACAACAGTGTGCCTTAAGACTCAAACAGAAGCAATTCCATATTTTTTAATAGTCTAATGACCTCAAGCGTGACAACCCAAATTACACACAAATTTATGTAGAGGAATTGTTCCCACTGATATTCTCACTGTAAATCCTTACAACACTCATACTAGAGCTCTAAAGAGCTGATCAGATTCAGTTTGACATTTCTGTTGCGTAAAGACTGTCTCTTAGTAACTCTAATAGAGAGAGATGTTTTAATGTCTCTCCTCAAAATGTTTCTGTGTATCCAAACTGTCTAATAAAGGCCATGAACATGCATGGAATATAATCTCTTACTTAGATAGTGAGGCATTGTCCTAATGGCACTGTGAGAATTATTCCAAAGAAACTTATCCCACATTATTTTTAAACACATACAGTGCATTCTGATTGTGTCCTCATTTTATTCTACTATGAATCACTAGTATGTTGTTTTTCTCATGAATCTGCAAAAACAGAAGAGTTCTCACAATATTTTGTAAACATAGTACATTAACACGAAGTAACTGAATAAATTTAATAAGATGAGTAAATTTAATTTACACAAATATCCAGACCCATTTCTCAGTTCATTGTGGAAGCACTGTTGACAGTGGATTTGATTCTGCCAGCTTGGCACAGCTGGATTTGAGGATCCTCTTCCATTCCTCCCTGCAGTATGTTTCAATCTCTTTAAGGTTGCATAGGAAGCGTCGTTTATACACTCTTGTCTGGTCTGTCCGAAAACGTTCGGTCAGGTTCAGGTCATGGCTCTGGCTGGACCTCTCAAGGACATTCACAGACTTGTCCTAAAGTCACTCCTGTATTGTGTTGACTGAATGTTTTGGATCATTGTCATGTTTGAATGCTGAACCATCACCTCAGTCGGACGTCCTGCATGCCATTACACCCATGAAAATGCCTAAAGTTCAAAACAGAATAAAGCCCTAGAGCTTATATCTGCTTTGGTCCATACAACACAAAACAATAAGACACCATGAAGATTGCATGTATACCTTGTCCTGGTAATAGAAAATCGATGCTTATTTGATGACGATAATTTGATCGGTTCACTTTTTCACTGCTATCCCTTTCCACTGTCCTGTCAGGTATAAGATGATCTCTGAGTTTACGTGGCCGAACCATGACCTGTCCTCAGATCAGGAGGCAGTGAAATGTCTGCTGCAAGGGTGTGGCTTTGAGCATGATGTGGCTTATGGCAAGACCAAGGTGTTCATCCGTACACCACGCACCATCTTCAGCCTGGAGGAGCAAAGAGCTCACATGGTGCAGAGGATCGTCCTCTTTCTGCAGAAGGTGAGAACATAACCTGATGAAGATTTGTTGAATTGTTGAAGGGTGTACTCACACTAGGCGACCTGTACTGTGCCTGAGCATTTTAAACCCACAAAGTCCAGTTTGTTTGACTAGTGTGATTGTTGCATAGTGTGCTTGGGCACAGTTCAGCGTACCATGCCCTGGCCCGCTTGAAGAGGTGGGCCCGGGCACAGTTAGATTCGGGCAGTGTACCCATCTCGTGTGATCGCTAACCGTGCCCAAGCACGGAACTCGAATGTTATGACGTGCACTTTTCAATTCAATCGAGAATATTTGGGTTAATAACGGGTCTGGTTCTCACTTTGTTGATGAACATGAAATGTAGTTGACAAGTAAAGCTGCAAATTCCTCCCTCAACATCAGCTGCCTCCATGAAAATCTTCTTCTACGTGCAGCATGATTTACTGAAAGTTGCTGCGCTACATAATTGATGAATCTGTACCGCATGTGAGAGGGCCGTGTGTCCCCACGCCCAAAAAGACTCCAAATAAGCAACAATGTAAAAAGTCATGTTTTTCATACTACCGTGCTATGCGAGAGCGCTTTTTTTCAACACCAAAAGTTGCATCCTGATGACATAAGCGTACACGGGCCATCAACGCAATATGAGCGCAGGGGAGGGGGGGATAATCGTGCTTGGACACGGTACAAGGCAACCGTGCCAAGTGTGAGTACACCCGAAAAAGTTGAACAGATGCTGCTGTTGCATAAGCATTCTTAAAAGTAAGTATAACCCTGACCTACGGAAAAGGAACAGAGATCTGTTCTGGGCTTGGGCTGTGGATGATAAATGTAAACAAATAATAGTTAGATTCCTTGTATGACAATATTGCACATCGCAATTGTATTATTATTAAACATTTCAAACTTTACCATTAATGCTGTTTTAGCCAGCTGGTATACCTAGCCTGTAACTAACCAACTTTCTTCAGCTGGTTCCTATTTTATATGATTTTATCTGAGACCAATTATGAAATCATGACACCTGCTATGGTGTCCCTGCATATATCCCTACATGACTCTGTACTATGGCTCATATGGCTGTCCCTAATCCTGTAGCAGCAGACATCAAAGTGTTGAATCTGCACACTGCCAGTATCTGAGATTGATTATATGACCTTTGTATTGACATAGCCATGCTCTGGCTCATGAACATAGATATTGGCTTGACACCGCTGTGTTTTATTTTATCCCCTGAGGTAAAGTCCCATCTTCAGGGACGATGCCACTTTATTAAGCACACTGTTCACCCCCAGGCAATAGCTGTCTCACCAGAGTGTAATATCAGTACCTGAGCTGAGTGACGGGTACCAAGGTAAACATGCACACTCGCACACAAGGCGCATTGCTCTCTTCATGTGGATCTGTCTCCATGCTTCTTGCTATGTCTTGTTGTGTCTGTTGTCAGCGTTAGATTATCTGGTCTTTTATCAGCACCTAGCAGACTGAAATGCTTTATATCAAGAGTATCAGTGTTGAGAGATTTGGCAGAATCTGTGCCACGGCTCTCATCCCCCCATCAAGTTCACAGACAAAAACATAGAGATTCATAGAATGGCTGCCAATTTTTAGAAATAGATTTTTCTCTTCTGATTAGGGATGAGCCCCCAGGATGTGTATATCTCTAATCTATTCTTAGACCTACAACCAAGCAATAGAGCTCTGAGCTAAAAGAGACGTGATTTGCATACACATCCGCCTCGCTTTGACCTTCAATCTCAATTCACAGCTCCTTCACTGCTTATTTCACGCTGCCATTCTAAACCTCCCTGAGCTGTTCCTCTTCTGTTCTGCTTCCAATGCTGAAAGCTCATACCCATCACATATGGCTTTGAAAAAGCATGTAAAGAAAATGAATTAACAGCAACTAAATACAAACATTCTCTGCATTATTCATGAATGTTTTTCTCCTTTAAATGATTTTTTAATATGTTTACGCCTGGCTGTCCACATTACATGGAGCGTCAGCATGTAGTTTTTTTATGAAGATGAATAGAGCTTTGTCTGTTTACACCAATCTTTTAATTACCTCTGTTTTCAGAGCGATTTGTTTGTTTGTCTGTCTGTAAGCAGTATTGCGCAAAACCTACGACCCGATTTCCATGAAACTTGGTGGAAAGGTTTAGCATGGGCCAAGGAACCCATTAGAACCCGTTAAATTTTGGAGCGGATCCGAGTCACAGGGCGGATCCACGAATTTAGTTTCTCTTTCGCTAATGTTGCGAGTATACAGCGTTTGGCCTTGGCAGAGGTCTGCGTTTCAATGACAAAGGTTTATGAATTAAAATATCATAAAAACGGGTACATCAGTGTCCTTCAGAGAATGTAAAAGCTCTAAGCAGCATGATTGATGTGACTAACTCCTCCTGAACTGTTTCCTGTTGTTTATTTGAATTCCTGTGATGGATTCTTTCTGACATTTAGAATATCCAAATTTTAATCTTAAGTCTCTTCAAATATCGAACAGTCACATGGGATTTCCTTTTCCTAATCCTTCCATTTTGACTTGTCATATAAATCTGTAAACTTTTATTCAAAGAAGCATTCCTGCATAAAACTACCGTTTAATATATTTTCATGTAGTGCGCTACTGCCTCTCGTAACCTCTGCTAAAAGACTGTCCTGCTTCAGAAGTCCTTATTGCTGGAGTAAAGAGTTTTTGAGCCATGGTTTTATGTAGATTTCATGATTTTGTATTGTCACATTTGTGTTCATTTTTGTTCCAGCAGTACAATACTCAGTGTACATTATGCAAATATGTCCACATATTGGGAACAGTTCTATACACTGTTAGTATAAAGGGTTTCTCGAGGGTTCTTTGGATGGTTATGAGTTCTTAGTGTTCTAAAAGAGTCCTATTCAGAACCCTCTCTGATAAGAAAACAGTCAATAATTATATTATTGTTCAAAATATAGAAGCAAGGGTTTACCCAGTGGGGTAAGTGTACCATTTTTAGAACTGATATTAGTGATATACTAATATTATATAATATACTACTCAGTTACAGCCTGGAGTAATGTTCATGAAACTTTTTTTCTTGGACAAAAACAACAATTTAGTACAAAATTATTGTAGCATGCCGTATACCCGGTATATAATTATAATTTGGTACATGCTCATGGTGATTTGCAGCTGTAGGAAGGGATGTTAATAGCACAGAATAAAAGGACAATGAGAGAGGTCACCAATAGAGATTTTCAAATAAGAAAAACTGTGATTTTATCTATATTCCACACAGAAGAGTTGCTCTCAGTTGTAAAGTAGTGGAGTAAAGCTGAGGTGATTTAGCTAGCACATGTTACTGTTTATAGTGTTTGCTAAGTGTAAAATTTAGCTTGCTATCCGTGTAGCTAGTAGGGGTGTAATGATGCACAAAAGTCTTCATAATAGGTTGTGGTGGTGTCTTGATATGATACATTTCTGATACAGCACGTGTTGAGGTGTTAGCTTTCCATTTTCAATTGATTAAAATATTCAGTATTGTAAAAGTACAACAAATGAAAATAATGAGAGTGTTGGCATGATCCAATTTAGACTCTTAGCAGCATATAACAAAACATAACATAGCTAATTAAGCATTCGCTCCCTGGCCAAGTTTTTACTGGTGTTACTCCAAGACTTAGTTGCTGTTTGAAGTGCAGGGCTTTTATTTATTCATTTAATTATTTTACATTCTGCTGTTCGCTAGTGTACTGTAAAGTCTGTTGCTCTCTGTAGATGTGTAGATTAAATGCGTTTTTCAATCCTGTGTTCTCCAATACTGAGAAACATTCAATATTTGCAACTATGAATGCGCGTGCGTGTGTGTGTGTTGCTTTATGTTTTTGTCATGTCCCAGCGACTGACCCTTTCAGTTCCTTCTTGCTACTGAACATAGCCAGAGCTAATAATCATATCATACTATGCTAGAATATTAGTTCATGAAAAAATGCACTTTTTTAAAACCCGAGTAGACTCTCCTGATTTGAGATAAAGAGGAAGCTACTTTTTCAGAGGATGGGTGGAGGTGTGGACTTGATTTAGGTTTAATCACAGAAGCGGCATTTTATGATGAATAGCCTACTTTATTATGCAGTCTATGTATTTTTTGATATGCAGATGTATCGAATTCTTGTATCTTGTATAGGTGAAGCAAAGTCTTATATCAAACTATACGATACAATACACCATATTGTTACAAACCTAAATTTTAATTTTTTTTAAATGCTTAAATGTGTGAATTAAGGTGACTTTAAGCAGACAAGCAAATGACTTATTATGGCATGTTTCACTTTTTTTCCCCACTTTTGAGCATGTTTACAGTGTATGACTCTAATCTTGAAGTCTAGGCTATGACTATAAGAGAAATAGAAAAGTCACGGTCTCCAATCAGTGTATGTGCTAAATAGACCATTCAGCATGCTCTTCTCAAGGTCTGCTGCATAACTCACAGAGAAATGAAAATAGTTTTTATTCCTTATTTTGAATGGAATCTGTTGAGGCTATTGGTACATTGCTCAATGTCAGTAGTTAATCGACGTCTCGTGACTTGCCAGAATTTTCTGAGAACTGTAGTTCTTCTATGTGAAATATCTTTTCTATAGCGGCAAACGTTGGCTTTCATAGTGCTTACATCTGTCAAGACAGTATGAATGAAATGAATTCTTAGTAAAATGTGATTGTTGGTTATTTTATCAAATATAAAAGTCTACTGATTTGAATTAGGCATATGACTAATTACTAATTATGTGTCAGTAGAGAAAGAGAGAGCAGTGTTTAGGTGGATGTGGAGGCAGTGACAGTTACGTCAGTGGCCATGCTGTTGCAGTAATAACCGCCCCTACACACACACACACACACACACACACACACACACACACACACACACTCTCCAACAGTCTGTTAGAGGTCACAGAAAGAAAGAAAAAAAAAACACACGGTGATCTCCTTCACAGTTGCATGCAGCTCAGCCCTGCATTATTGATTTATGAAAACAGTGTTTCTCTCTCTCTCTCTCTCTCTCTCTCTCTCTCACACACTTTTCCTGGGTCTCTGGTGATTAGTGGTTAGGATCTGTTGTGCCTGTGCTAAACCATGTCACACTGTCAGAGCGTGATGCTATCAGGCCAGAGCCCCTCCATCAAGTGTTTTGTGGAGAACCGCAGATGTTTCCCAGGAGGTTTCGCACGTGTAGGAATTGTGTGCTTGAATTTGACTCCTGATTGTTGGGGGTGGTTTTGCTGCACTGCGTGCCTGTCTGGCTGATTAATGTTAAGCCAGCACGCATTTTCTTAGTCATCTGTAACTGTCTGACACCTGAATGTAAAAGGCACATATCGGGATAGCGCATATATGCTAGTGCATCTCAAAATATTGGAATACTGTGAAAAAGTTCTTTTTTTTCATAATTTAATTCAAAAAGATAAACTTTCATATATTCTATATTCATTACACGTAAAGTGAAATTCAAGCCTTTTTTGTTTTAATTTTGCTGATCATGGCTTATAGCTCATGAAAATCAGAAATCCAGTATCTCAAAATATTAGA
>JAOTRR010000059.1:16158219-16171569 GCA_028570945.1 Gogo arcuatus
TGTATATATATATATATATATATGTGTGTGTGTGTGTGTGTGTGTGTGTGTGTGTACTATTCTGTCAATTGTTTTTTTGACTTGTGAGCTGAGGTGAAGCACTTTTAACTCTTCTGATTGTGCTGTTGCAATCAGTAAAATTTTTCCACTGTACTGTTTACCTCTGCAACTTATTCCAAAGTGAGAGAATCCTGTGAGATAATAACTGCACTGAATCTGTTTCAGTGTGTGTTTAAACTGGGCTGTTCACAACATGCTTCGGTTTCTGTTCTTCTCAGCTCCCACGCTCAAACAGCTGAATGAGAACGCCATCTCTATTGATATCTGGCACTAAATCTAAAAGCTTGTGAGAAGCCAATTTACCAGAGGAATTCATTAACCCTGTAATGAATTAACTCATTAACTCTGTATTATTTTAACAGTTTTTGGTGTAATGAATCTTGTTATTAGCATCCCACTGTCACATTTCCAGGTGCATTCTGAAAGAAGTTTTTACCTAATCCTAAAATATGGAGGACCTTAGGATTAAAAATGGGTCAAATACAAAACTCTAGGCTGCAGGTCACCAAGTGGGTCATCTCAACCTCAGACACACTATCCACTTGGCTATAAAAAATAAAAAACTTGCTAGTTACAGTGTCATGGGCTATCCATATCATTGTATTTACACCAACAGAAACGGATATTTTCAGTGCAAGCTATGTTTATTCATTCATTCAACTTCGTAACCACTTTATACTGGCCAGGATTACAGTTGATCCAGAGCATACCTAGGGAACACTGCATGAGAGGCAGGAATACACCCTGAATGGAATTCCAGTGCATCGCAGGACACCATGCACACATCCATTCACACTTATTCACACCAATTTGAAGAGTTTTTGGGAGGTTGGAAGAAACCGAAGACAGCAGAGGAAACCGATGCAGACACAGGCAGAAAACATAAAACTCCACACAGACAGTAGACTTGGGCTCAAACCCCAGATGCTGGTGGTGGCAGTGCTACGCACTGTAACTGTGTTTAATAGATTAAAGAAAAAAGTTGAAGAGGTTCATAGCATTCCATCTTATGTACCCAAAATCTGAACAGGTCACTGTAAAGTTTACAAAAACTGACCATAGAAAATTAATGTTTTCATTACTAGACTATCTAGACTATATTACTAGCTATAACCAGAAGTTTTGTTATCAGGTCTATAAAGTGCAAAACCCACCAACATTACCAACAAAATAGATATTAAAGAGGTTTGATGTATAGTGTTTGGATTTCTCAGCAGCTGACCATTTTTAGATGGAAATTACATAGCGCTTTTCCAGCAGACATAAGTACTGTCTGTGTACTTTACGGCATGGTAGTGTTACTAATCTGAATCTAGAACAGTCCATACCTGTGTTAGTTTCTTATCACATGATGGTGCCTGTGACTTCTCAGAATGTTTTGGAGTGGTAACATTTTGCAAAAAACAGACAAGCTTCAGTGCCTGATATATCATTTGTTCTCATTTAGCTAGAGTTTATTCTCAAATTCTCAGTTGTCTGATTCAAGTGACAACAACGATTGCATTGACCAGTTGATTATCTACCAACAAATCCCTGTTCAATACTCTTGGAATGCTGTCAA
Source organism: Gogo arcuatus (assembly GCA_028570945.1). Classification (NCBI taxonomy): domain Eukaryota; kingdom Metazoa; phylum Chordata; class Actinopteri; order Siluriformes; family Anchariidae; genus Gogo; species Gogo arcuatus. The sequence goes on from JAOTRR010000059.1 coordinate 16,159,841, forward strand.
GAAGGGTAACTAAATTCATCAATGGTGCTTAGTTACTATGTGTAATAAAAATGCACAATCATGGATTTGGGGCTGTGCTGCACCAGTCCCGGTGTCTGTTTCTGATGTCTACCTGCCTCACACTCTATTATTCCCTCCGTCCCAGTCTCTCCTGCTGCAGTACCACTGTCTCTCTCTGTTGACTTGGCAGACTTGTGCTCTATTGCTCTTTATTGCTCTCCACTCAGCCTTTGATCATGTTTAACACAGTTATTACTCTTAGTACTTTATGGTGTGCCCCAAGTTTTTAAATGCTGAAAAGCAGCCACTCTCCAGCCTGTAATAATAAAGACAAAAAAACCCACTTTAGAGCATTGTGTAGTGCAAAGTTGTGTTTAACCAGATTTTTCAACAGTGTAAAAATCTTTTTTAAAGAGCGAAGTAAAAAGTATAAGCCCGGCCCTGGAGTTTCCTTTCAGAGCAGAGATAATGGAAAATGGCCAATGAAGCAGGTGGAGGGGTGAATTGGCATGGCTTTGTAAACTACCCTATTGATGCCTTTTACACAGAAAATAGCATTTTATTTCTCAACATTTCTGTCCTGTGGCAGCTTCAGAGGTGATACAGTGCTGTGTTCCACAATGATGGGGTTTATTCCTTAGTGCGCGTGTGCGTGCGCGTGTGCCCGTGTTAACATTACTCCAATACTGTGATATCTCTCTCTCTCTCTGTCTCTCTGTCTCTCTCTCTCTCTCTCTCTCTCTCTCTCTCTCTCTGTGTGCGTGCGCCAGTGAAAGTGTGTCAACAGCATACTGGCCTAAGCTCAGGTCTCCTTCAGCAAGGTCGCTCTTTGTGCTGAATCCCAAATAGAGACTCCAAAGAGTTATGCTTCTTCTCCCCTTGTCTTTCTCTTCCTCGCCCTCCCCTCTCACTCTTTTACTCACTTCCTTCATCCTTTCCATCTCACCACCCCTCCCCCTGTTTCCTCTCTTCTCCTTGCCTGGTTTCTTCCTCTACCTCACACCCTCCTCTCTCACCCCACCTCTCTGTCTCTGCTACAGATGCAGTTCCCATAGCAACCAGTCAATCCATGCTCGGCTGATATTAGTCCATTAGTAAGCTATCCAGGCAAAGAATGCTAATGGCACATCGTGTGTGTGTGTGTGTGTGTGTGGTCTTTAAATAATTCAGGTTTCAAATAATCAGCAACTTACATGTCCCTTATTGTAAAGTTAGAACAGTCTATTGTGTTTATGCTGCAGTTCTCACAAGGCTGGATTCAGGTCAGAGTGGTATTCCTTGCCTCAAGCTGGTCTTACTGTATCAACATCTTGGTGCAGAACAATGCATTAGTCTTCTGTTACATTACGTTCACAATCTGTGGTTGCTCACATGTATGTGTGTCCTTCCACACACCCACTGACCCCTGTATAAAGCATTCGTGCAGCAGATTTAGCACGTGTATATGTGTGTCTGAATATGACCTACTTTCTCTAACACCCTGCATCACTACACCTCTGCTTCTTTCTCCCTCATGCCCTGCGTGCAAACCAGACAGAGACAGAAACACTGCACTGCTAGCCCACTACATAGTTAGCTCTCATGCAACATGCATTCATCTTGTATTCACCTTGTATGTGTGTATCTAACACAGCCATAATCAACCTTATGCCTTTTCCTTATCCCTCTAACCCCTCCATTAATATCCCTCTAAGCACTGGCATTAATTAACACTTCTCCTGCTGTCTGTTTCTGCCTCCTACTCCATCCATCCTTACATTACATTCCGGTACCAGTCTAAGCCACAAGCCATTAATCAATCCTGAGCCTCGTTAGCATAGACAGAGTGAATTCTGACAATAGTGAATGGATGTTGGAATAGGTTGAGAGATTGAGCTGTTAGTCATGGATGAATTCAGAATAAAGTGATAATACACACACTCCTCTCTCATTTAATGTTATTGATTTACCTCTTATTGATTAAACTCTTTCAACATATCACGTAAAATAATTCACAAGCATTTTTCAACATAGTGGTTGGTTATCTACCTACTGGGCTTTAGCGAATGTGTGATTACCTTGGATAATAATTTCCACGTTTCCCTGTTCTGAGAAAAGACCAGAAAACAGATTTGAAACTAACTAACCATGGAAGTCTAAGCACAGTTATGGCAGTCAGTAAACCTTTATGCAAAACACCCAACCTGCAACTTTCAGACTCCAAATATCCAGTGTTTGGTTTTTTCATACCAGTTTCCTTGTGAATGTCCTCCAGGCTCCCCAATTTCATCCCACGTCTCAAAAACATGGCACTAGGTGGCTTTGCAACACTACATTGCCCATAGATGTGAATGAGTGTTTGGATATGTGTGGTGTCCTGCAGTCGCATCTGATCCAGATGTGACAAGCATTTACATTTTGTTATATTGTGTTCGTATTGTTCATAACTTTTTGATAAATGACTGCAGACCTACAAAGTAGGTCCTAAATCTGTTGGAGCAGTTCACTGAGAGGAAAGTGGAGAGGCCTAGAAAGCTCACGCTAAGGAGGAGAGAGTTATCAACAGAGTGAAATAAGGCTAGCTGTTTATTACTATTATTATTATTATTATTATTATTATTATTATTATTATTATTGGTAGTAGTAGTAGTAGTATTTACACAATATTTATTCGAGAGTTTTTAGCACTTTTTAAAGGTACTCTTTTCATTAAAACAAACGTTTGAAATGCACTTTCAGATATTTGAAATAGAAACAGTTTCTGAACAGATTATTTCTAGACAGTGGGGTTTGTGTATGCTGTAGAATTCTTGAATTCCACTTTCATGAATTCTTCAGTTCAAGGTATTTTTTAGCTATAAACCTCTTATAAACCCGTCATTTGTCATTGTAGATTTGTGACTCTGTTTTCAGAAGAAAAAATCATTGATAGGTGCTAGTCACACATGGATACCACAAAACGTGAGGGAAAGTGCTATTAACTGGAATAGATTTTAACTGCATTGCGCCAGTCTGCATTACCATCAAATAAAAATGACATAAGAGTTGGATATTCAATGAGGGTGAATCAAATGAAAACCATCTATATTTTTTATTTTGCATTTTATACTGCAAATAGGTGTCACTAAAATGTATTTTAAAATGTATTTTTCTTTATAATCTCCATTTCTTTCAATGCAGGTGTTCCAGTATTTGCATTGTAGCAAGTCTCCGTGTTCCTCCAGAACAAAATTCGGTTCAATTCTAATTTGTCGCACTTTTAAGGTTTTTGTTTGATTTGCCGTCCTATCATGTCTTTCTCATCCTAAGACCTTTAGTGTTAGAATGAACAGTTTAAATTTGTATAATATATTTAATTATTTTTTAACATTTCAAGACCTTGGAATTCTTTCAGTTCTTGGAATTTTAAGGTTCTGTCTGACTTTTATTTTTGCAATGTTGATTTAATGTTGTAAATATGTCATTTACAATATATTGCTTTTTCTAAGTATAAAAACTCTAAAATGTCTTAATCACAAGACTGTCTTAGATCATGGCTCTTGGATTTTATAATTCCAAGCTCTAGATTTATTGATGGAATTCAGCAGCTGCACATTCTTAGGATTCCAATATGAGTGAAGGTAAACACATGAAAATGATTTTTAATGGTAACCACCATACTCTACTAATATGGTGAATAGAACAGAAAACATTCTGAAGTTTTCCTTTAAACACCCACGTACCAACATGCAGTCCAACATTCAGCCTTACAGCAGAGTAGATATTTTATTAATTGATGAGGTTAATGAATGTTATTATGACTCTGGACAGCATCTATGAAAAAATCCCTTTGGGAATTAAAAAGCATTTTGTGCTGTTGTTTTTTTTTTTTTTTTTTTTTTAAATCTTGCTCTTTTGGGGGGGGGGGGATCTGTGCCATTATGCTGGGAACTGTTGGGAACAGATTGTCTCGTGCCCAGCTGTTACACACAAGATAATGTGTGTTCCTTGTTTGAAGAAAAAAAAAAACTCCATCTGGAAGCTGACAATTTGAGCACCAATTTGCTCTACACTTCCACTGAATCTACTCACAGGTTAAACCCAGTCAGTGTGTATTTAAAACTGAGTATAGATAATTCACCACAGCTCATGATGAAGTTAATGTAGCTGTGCTCACACAGAGCCATGATTTAGCCTCTCGAAATAATTAGCAATTATCCCTTTAAAGCACACATGCTCAGTTTGGCTTATTTGCCGGGTCAGTATATGCATAATGCTGATGCACACAGCTCCTGCTGACTCTGAGATCTTCTATAGGGGGCACAGCCAGCGTTCTGCTTTATTTTGTTTGTTTGTTTGTTTGTTTGTTTGTTTTCTATCTGTGCATTGCTTTACTGCAAAGCTCTCTCTGTATCCGTCATTCTCTCAAAATTCCTTCCACTTTTGTTCGTGTTCTTTCTGTTCATTTTGCTATTAAGTCGTTTTGTCCATGCCTCTAAATGACCTACTTGTTAATCTTCTTAAAAGTATGTATCCTCTTGCTTTTTCTCTTGCTTCTACTCAAACAGAGAGAACAAGAAGGAACGAATTTTCTTGCAGTTGTACACCTCAGAAACTATCAAAAGTAAACGTTTTCCGTGTTTTATACAGAGGAAGCCGTGGGACAGAACTGGGGCACCTTTTTCCCATATTGGCGTTTGACATCATCCATAATGCTAATGACTTTGAAGGTGCTGGTCTGTCACAAACTGAAAATTATATGGCATGTATAAGTATATGGATCTAGTACACTTATTAACACAAAAGACAACTAACAGTTGCTGTATATCAGTTTTTTTCAAGTGTTCAGTTGTGTTTAATATAAAGACAGGAATATTATCCCTGTAAATTCCAGAGGCAAATGTAAGACACAGGAAAGTAAATCATAATGATGGAGCCATAAACAGTATTATCTTTTAATACAAGAAATGAATTACAGACAATAGTATACCTCACCCAAAACATGAGAGAGAGAGAGAGACACCTGTGCATGAGGAGTGTGTGTGCTGCAGCCATGTGAGCAACAGAGTGACTGAACAAAAGAGAGAACTCATGAAAATCTTCTGTGCTAGGAGATAGGGAGTCTTTCTTGTGAAGAAGAATGAAATGAAGGATGCAGTGTAGCTGCTCCCCAACTCCCATGAAGCACCGTACTTTTCTTTCTGAAGTGGAGGGGAAATTAGCCTGAAGCATGTCTGCTATATTTGGAGAGCAGGGAGAGAGGGAATATTTATCTTCTCCCCATGTCTATGCTATTCTCTCCCTTTTCCCCAAGTAACCCTGGTCTTCCTCAGATTGGATGCCGATAAACCACAGGCACACTCAAAGTATTGATCAGAGGGGGCTGGTGTTTTTAGAGCTGTCTAAAGCTCAGTAGCATATGCTGGTGTGTTAGTAAAAGATGAAGGCCAGGCCAGGAGTCTTTCTCAAACAGCTATTGTGGAGTTGTTTTTTTCTTTTACTTCCATCCAAAGTGTCATGGAGTAGCATCATCTTTAACCACCCCCCACGCGCGCACACACTGATGAACAGATATATTATGCCCTTTCATTTTCTCTCTCTCTTTGTCCTCTGTTTCCCTATTTGGTCTTATTGAACCACTGAAGCACACAGTCATGGGGAGAAAAAGAGAACTGGAAAGAATTGATTTTCCAGTGGGCCATGTGGCGTGTTTTGCTCCTGTTCCCCCAGTGACCAAGTCTGGCACAGAGGAGGTGTCTCTTGAGTGGGCAGTTAACAGCCTTTCTTCCGTTTTGATTTGCAGACGTCCCTATTGCTAATTATCTGTCCAGCTGACCTGAAGAAGTAATGCATGCCATGGTCGTCACTTGGAAATAGCACGTCGTCAGGTTTGATGTACTTTGTATCACCTACCAAGAGTTGATTCAATATCACTTGTATACATTGACCTGTTGCTGTGGATTCAGTCCTCCTACCTGAGGGACACTGGACATTTTCTGATGAATCACATCCACATAGGACATGATCAAAGCTTAAAGAGATTCAGACTGTGATTTATATGCTTCTGGCAAATGATTCTTTGGTGTACCTGCATATCCATTTGGAACAGTTCTTGCTATCCTGAAAGGTCATACTTGTAACATTTTTCCAAACTAGAAAGCTTCTGTTCTACCTAAAAATATTAACAGTCCTCATAGAGGGACAAACCAAGAACCCTTTTGAGTAATGGATGAAACTTTTATTTGGAAAAGTGCAAAACCACTGGCTTTGACTAAATTGCCTCACAGTTTGTTTGACACTATGAATATGGTGCATTTGGAAACCAGCAATTAATGTTTTAAGTTGATCGTGAATCAGAATTGTCTTGGAATGGTCAGACGTGATTAGTTGGAATTGACATCCTTAAATATCCATTACTTTTAAGAAATGGATTGATGGCTAAAGGCAGCACGGTGGCACAGCAGGTAGTGTTGCTGCCTCACAGCTTTTAATTTGCACTGAGTTTCCTCCAGGTTCTCTGTTTTCTCCCATCTCCAGAAAACATGCATGTTGCTTGGCTATGCTAAATTTCCCCAAAGTTTGTGAAAGTGTGTGTGCATGGTGCACTGTGATGGACTGGCATCCCTTCCAGAGTGTATTCCCACCTCACACCCGTGTGTTCTCAGGATAGGTTCCAGGTCCACCATGACCCTGACCAGTATAAAATGGCTACTGAAGATGAATGAATTATGATGACTAGCTAACACTGCATGCCACTTTTTTGAGGAATGGAACATTTGTGTAGGAGTAAAATCAAAGCAGGACTTTTTAATGACAAACAAGCAATATGAAAATTTGAATATTGTTGTGACATGTTCAAAAATCCAAAATATTGAGAGAATGGTAGTGGTGGTACAAATATGGCATTGGCATTCTTTTAGTTTCCAGTGGAATACCTTTTGAGCTCTGAAGGCTGCACTCAAAATAAAATTCAAACTCTTTTTTGGTTTTGTTCTTTCCTCTTGTTGCATATTGAAATGAAGTTAGTGAGCATCAGTTGTGTGTATTAAAAATGATTGTATTACTGTGACAGTTCAGGCTGCTAGACATAACAGCTCAATTAAAACAGGATTACAGATGTTTTATCCAATTTTGGGAACTATCGTCCATCCATCCATTATCAATTCCATCCAGTCCCCCGTGACCACTTACCCATCAGGGTCACGTGGGAAGCTGGAGCCACGGGTCGCCAATCTATCGCAGGGACAAACAACCATTCACACTCACATTCACACCTATGGACAATTTAGAGTAGCCAGTTGACTTATTCCACATGTCTTTGGATGGTGGGAGGAAACCAGAGCATCACACAGGCACGGGGAGAACATGAAAACTCCGAACAGAAAGGTCCCTGTCCGCCATGGGGTTCAAACCCAGAACCTTCTTGCTGTGAAGCAACAGTGCTAACTGTATTTTATTATGGATGATTGTTTCCTTTCAGCATTCCCAAATGAAGTGATGAAATGACAAGTGGTGCAAGGAAGGTTTGTTGTAAGAGGAGACGGTTGTCAGATTATAGCATCCTGTTGGCCCTCAGCGGTGAGCATTAAACAGAGGACTTCATTGGGTTGCCAGAGAAATGAGTGCCACAGCAACCTGGCTCGTGTTGTAACTTGGGTAGATGTGGGCAGAATAGCAGATTTATTGTTGAATGTTTTTTTTTCATGAGGGGGATTTCTTGTGAAGGCTTCCCTGTGAACGTCATCCCCCGGTTTAGCAGATTATCTAATCATCAGAGGTTATCTTGTATTGTGTATATACGCTTAAGCTTTTTTAATAGTACACTTGATTTTTTTTTTTTTTTTTAAGTTCTAGGTTTCAATTAAGGATATTGTGTTTGCCATTGGTCGTGTCTTGTTTCTTCATTTTTATCACAAATTCTATATAACATGATCTGGACTGGATTGATATTATGGTTGTCTGAAAGCAGCAACAACTTAATGGCTCTGTACTTGAGGGGATTTAATTAAATCTGATTACCTACTCAATAAGCACTTGAGATGTACTGTTATCCAAGATTATTGCTTGAAGCTAGAGGGTTTGTAATTGTGCTTTTCCAGACTTCCAATTATGTGGCAGCCTTTTAAGCTTGCTCTGGAAACATGTGAATGATTTTTTTTTTTTCTCGGTTTGAGCTGCTGTTATGCCAGGATCAGGCTACACGAATTCAGCCAATTTTGACTTGATTTTGTCACGGCCAACAAATTTCCAGCACCGAGCCTGAATATGAACGTCAGGAATGATGAACAGGCCTTGTAGTGTGGCATAATCAAAGAACAGTGATGTTCTAGTCTAGCATGTCAGAATTTTTTGTTTGTTTGTTTTTCACCTATTTTGACAACTCCTACAACGTGTTCCTTAATAGCCATGATTGACAGTTTCTTGACTCTCCTCCCCGACAACACGCACGGATGTGAATGATGATTGGTCTTGTAGTGGTCTTGGCAACTTGTAGTGTTGTCAGTCTCCTGACCAAGACACGGCAAGAATTTATGGCACTATGATTTCCTCATCCCAGTATTAGAGACAAAATGGTATAAAAAATGTCCACACAAAGTAATGGATGCACTCAGCTGACTGAATGGACCAAAGTGTATTGATCCTGTTTGTTCTCTTGAGCTAATCTTTCCCTTTTTCTCATTTATTCTAGTGAGAAGAGGAAGCTCCAGGTGAATATTGTAAGCCCCATTCAGTGCAGTATGAATGGTCGTAAGTGTACCATCGTGGTGGAGACCAAGATCAACCAATCACAACCTGACTTCACCAAGAGCAGATCAGGCTACATACTTGCAGTGCCAGGCAACTAAACCACAGCTGCCGTCATCAAGTCAGGAATTTCAAAATGTAGGCCATTCTGAATTTGATGGAGAAAGACATTTCTCTATAATCGGACATCTAGAGAGTAAACACCATGTCTCTGTAAACACCAAATTTCACATTTCCACTCAGTATAATGATGAAACACAGAATGAATGATTAAGAAAACATTCCTAAGTGATTACATACACCTCGCTTGAGAAGTGCATTAGTAAGATCATTGATCATGATAGATTAATTTATTTGCACTTTCAGCCAAATCAAGGGGAAAAACACACATGCCATATTTATAAAGAACACAAAATACAAGCCTTAGGAATATGGAAGTCATATTTTGATATGCTGGAAAGTGTTGTCTTGTTGTTGTTGTTGTTGCTGTTGTTTTAAAGAGAATATTTCAGTTTTTCATATAGCATTCATTTGGGATCCAGAGTGGCTAGAGTATAGCTTTATGTATATCACAGATGATAGTGGCCATATAGGAAATATTTAGACTTATTCAGCATAGGTTTTGTTAGAAGGATGTGTTGAGCATATCCAGAAACTTGCTGACTGCTCAGAGAGGAGCATTAAAATCTCTCATAACTTAAATACTTGTCATGCATATTTTCATTTATGAAACTTGCAGGTGTTGTATGTGGATGTACAAGAGGAGATAGTAAACCACAGTTTATATAAATTATATACTGTTTATATATAAATACCAAGTCACTTTTTGTAGGAAAGTAAAATATTTCACAAAGAAAAGGAATCTGCTTTTTTTTTCTTTTTTTTTTTCCTTTCCTTTTTTCAAAAGAGCTGTCATTTATACATGGCTTAAAGAGTAGCTCTGTTCTAGACGACTGTCTTTAAACACTTTAATAAATCAAAGGAAGCCGGAGTGTTTGTTCTTCAGTTCTAAACCTGCTCACACTTGAAAATATAATAATGATCATGAGTTCTTCCTTGTGCAATAGTAATTCAAAGCAAATATTTGGAGGGTTAGATCTCACTTTTACATTTCCAAAGAGAGACACCTTCAAAGATCAGAACATTGCATCAGAAGTGTATAGTTTTAGTCGAAAATCCCAGGATGTCTGGCCTAGATTTAGAAGTCGCTGAGAAAAGTAGTTATAAAGTATTGAAGAAATGTGCTGTTGGTCATTCCAAGCAGATCTGCATAAATCAGTTTTATAATTACCATTTAATTCCTAGGGGTTTTAGGGAGTAGCACACGTCTATAGTATAATATCCACTATGCTGATACTGATGTGGTCTAGTTGTGCTATAGCATTCAGCAACACTAAATTTAGTGCCTACTGTCAGTCACATTATAAACATTTACATGTGAATGCACAGGCTTGGAGCCAGCAGAGTTATTGTGGCTTTGAAAGGAAAATACTACATGTGGAGTTTAATGTAGACTTTCATCATTAGCTCCTTTTTCAGCCTACGCAGTTTTCACAATACTTTGCTGCTCACATTCACTTCTGACTGCTTTCATTTCTTAGATGGCTTTGCATATAGAGGAGCTTTTTGTATAACAAAATAAAATCTAATCATCATGTGTTCTAGTTTCTAATTCTGTCCTCTACCTGATCTCTCCGTTGTCTATTATCTTTCCTGCATCTTTTAGCTGATTGCCTGGCAGGTGTAATCTCTGACACACTGAGAAAGACAGACACTATGTACACACACAAAGTATCCCCATGCCATGTTGACCCAGACATGCACACTGTCTGGTATTAAGACAGTGCGCTGCTGCTCCAAATATAATTTTTGTAGACCCAGAATGATCTTGATTAAGTCTTTGTTTATTTGATATTCAGCACTCTTGGCTGTGTTCAGAAATGTGTCCTGTACTTCACACACTTACCACTTTCCAGTACCTTGTTAGAGAGATGTAGTGATTAAGTTGTATGAAATCTTGTTATATTCCATCTCAGTCTTTAAATATAGCCATTGCCTTTTCTTTGTTCATGTGAACTTGATGGGAATTCTTATTGTGAATTTCTGTGATTTGGTTCAAATACCAAATAATAAGAATTTTTGTTTCATGTTCTAATCTGTATAATTTTGCTCTTCCAGCTGAAAATGTATGTGCCTAATTTTAAATTTCATTTATTTAATTCATTAATTGCTTAATTGTGGTACATGGAATTCAACCAAGTGAAAAGGGAATATTATGAATGTGCATTTTGTCTGTTTTAATGGTAAATGGACTGACCAGGGCTTTTTTGAATTGTATATTAATCGTTTTCATTTGGTCAAACATCTGACAATTTAGTCATCCAAACACTAAAGAAAAGACATTTTTATTTTTCAGTTTTTAATTTAAGTAACCATAAATTAAAATTGGTTAAAATAAAATAAGAAAGAACAAAAAACAGAGAGACCTGCTCTATTTTTGTTGCCTAATCTTTAATAATAGTCAACTATTGGGTATATGCTATGTTGTACCAAATATCACTGCTCAATAAACATCCGGTACTTGATCCAATATGTTGGGATATGGCAATGTCATGTGTTGTTTTTCTTGGTGGTGATAAATTCTGCAGGAACGAGCGTGTTATGAACAGAATGAATCATGATGACAGCACTATTGTAGGCTGATCATTTAGTCTTCATTGTACTTGTGGTGATGAAGCTTATTCTCCACTGCTACTCTGATACCCAGACACATCTCACACATATACATCTAACACACACTTCACCAGTCTCGGATTCATACTGGATGTAGAGAAACCTGCATAATACACTGAATCAGTTTCAGTGCTGAACAGGCTAAGCTTTAGTAAGATCTGAGCTTGAAAATCATCCTGTTCAGTGAACTGAACTTTCATTCATCTTTTACTATAATATATAATACTTCAGTCAGTTATACAGTACCAGTCAAAAGTTTGGACACACCTACTCATTCATAGGTTCTTCTGTAT
>JAOTRR010000059.1:16213479-16225789 GCA_028570945.1 Gogo arcuatus
AAGAGAAACGACATCCATCATTACTTTAAGACATGAAGTGTCTTTTAATTAATAAGAATAAAGAAAAAAAAAAAAAAAAGAAAAAACATTGAATTAGAAGTTGTATCCAAACCGTTGCCTGGTATTGTATATGTGGTGATCATTATAGATTCCTGTCTTTTGAGATCTACAGTAACTGCATCCTCTGCTCTTAACATTTGTCTGTCAGATTTACCTATCCTCCTCGCGCCTTGTGGCACATAGGGCCTCATCTGTTACACTTACTTGCTAACAAATGATCTTGCAATACCGGTGGTGGCTTTTTGAAGAAAGAAAACAATATCTACACAGGGCAATGTCGGATCTTGTTGAGGATTTTTATTCCTTTATGCACTAATTTAGAAATGTGTGTGTATATTGGTGAACATATTTACTAGTAGCATTAAATTAACCATTACTGGCAACTCAGATTGAGCACAGAAATATCTGTGGATTAAAATAACATTTGGGAAAGGACACAAACACAATTGTCATCATGCTTATGTACTTTTACATTGCATATTTATTGAAACACGAGTGTTAGTCATACTTATTAGTTAGGCTGTTTTATTGTGAAGCTTGCTTTTCCATTTATCAATCATTACAGTACTGAATGTTGTGGAAACAAACCTGCATTACTGACTCATCTGTTGTACCTTTTCTTTTATGTAACCTTTCACTAAACCCGCATGTTGACATGATCCACAAACAGTCAGCTGATTAGGCTGACCATTGCAAAAAAAAAAAGCATGCTTTTATCTTATGGTCTGATGTATTATATAAAAAGCTTTTTTTGAAATAATCATTTTTAATAATTCTGAGCAGATAATGACCGTCATTCACTTGCTAGAGCAGCTCTATTTATGGAAACTTCATGTTTAGAGACTCGGCTGCCTTTCTGCAGAAAATCTGCACCTCGCTCTGCACGTACTACACAGGAGAGAGCTAAAGAGGTGTTCTGTCACTCAGTGCTCTCTGAGCACATGGAAGGTTGCAGGCAGGTGATGGGGGAATGCAGATAATTTGATGTGTTTTTTTGCTTAAACCTTTCTCCCGATCACTCAAGGGGTTCTCCAGTAAGTGTAACTTCTGTGTACAAAAACAGATGAAATCAACAAACTCAAGTGCTATAATATTTCACAACATTTCAGTTTTGAAAGAACTTTGGATATGTTCTATTCATCAGCCCACTGAGGTTCAGGTTATTGTCCTCCCTGTCTGTTCTGAATTGCTGTACAACAGGTTTAAAGCGTTGGTCTAAAAGAACCACAGTTTTCTGCACCGCTGTGCTGAGACAGTCATTTTGTGCTGATTAACAATCATGGGCAGATGATGAACCTATGAACTTCACTAAGGTAATTACTACTCTGGCAGTAAGCTCAGCAATGGTGTGACTGATAATCAGCCTCCCCCTGACAGGGAGGAGAGGACCAATGACAGGCATTAGCAGCCAGCTGAGAAACCGAGTAGAAAATGGCATGTGGGGACGTGGTGGGTGGAGGGCGGTTATGAAGGGCACAGGTATGAGGTTCAGAGGGTGACAGGTCAAGGAATGAAATGGATAAAAGGCATGTGAAGAGAAATAAAAAAAACGAGCAGGAGTAGAAATGCTAAAGGTGTTCAATAAAAAGGGTACATCTGCCAGTCACAGCGAGGAAATTGGGACATGGTGCTGGAGGCATGCGGGGTGGGGGTAGGGGGGGGGATGTTGGGGAAGAGAACAGCTGCTTTCACAGATTGGCGAATCACAGCCGCCAGCCTCAGGGGACAACCTGGCATCGCCCTTATGGGAGTCTTACTCTTTCAGCGCTCACGGAGTTTATAGGAAGTGAAAAGTGTGTTCATGCTTGTTACTTCTTAAATCAAATGTGGCAGTGAACTGCATTGTGAGGCTATGTTTTTGGCTCAGTGCTTGTCCAAAAAGAGGGATAGCAGAGAAAGAGACAGGGGAGGTTTTAAAAAATATTAAGTCCGTTTTGCATTTAATGAAATGGATATTATCACTGCATGAGCACGTTCATTAAGTACCTGAGTACAATGTGTTCTATTTTTTGTTTTGTTTTGTTTTGGCCACTTTACACTGAGGATTCAAATCAGGATATTACTCTTCTTGGATGTTGCCAGGTTTTATTGTTTTACTTTGTAAAGTGTCAAAAGAATGACCGCTTTAAAATTTAATTTGCATCTATATTACAAAATATAGGAATCACAGCCTGTATATATTGTCCTTCCTTTCTTGGCCAGCAATATGTACTATAAAATGTAATTGTTAAACATTAAGAACACAAAGACAGGGAATAGTTTACTAAAAAGAAGCCTAAGACACAAATCATATGGGCAGATAAGACGAGAATGGAGGAAAATGAGAGCAGGCCATCATTTAAACCTTCTTAACTGTGAAACCTTGTAAGCCGTGTGGCTTCTAATGGAGTGGCACACTTGTCTTTATTAAGTGTTAAGTAATTGTTATGTAATATTCTAAACCTATTGATAAACATATGTATAGGAATAGCACATGCTGCTGGTTTTAGAAACCTGGTCCTGCAAACCAAATAACCTTGTCACTAGGCTAATTACACCATTAAACTTGGTACAATTGTGATACGATTTGTATACGATTTGTGGCCATCGTTGACTAAAGCCGGCATAAGGGTTCTTATTTGTAGCCAAGGAATGGAATACATTAGATTGAAGTTCACATTATTTCTAGGCTGACTTGTTTTTCAGTTATTAAGGTTTGAAATGATAAAATTGAACACATTTAATTGAAGGGGCCAGTCAAACAGGCTAATAACTGTAAGAACTCGGTGAGAAATATAACAGCTTTAATGTTTGTTTGGGATTTTCACTCCTGTAACACATTAATGAAAAAAAAAATCGCTGATCCTCTGGCTGCTTCGTGAAATACTGCATTAAAGATCTGAGTCAGTGATCCACTGCATGCGCAGTACAGATCAGTCTTGTGAATATTAATGCTAGTCCTGCCATTACACATCCTTCTTTATCCACCATATTACTTGTTCTGTGTTTAAATAATAATACTTCTGTACATTAAAACCTCTCAAACACAAATAGCAATCGGTACTGAAATGACTATTGGATTTGGTGTTGCTTATTGCTGCCATTCCAAGCAAATGCAATCCAGATCCGCAAATTGTGCAGCCCCTAATATTACAAACTAGCTCTCAGTTTGTTGGATTTGTGTAGCATTAAAGAATAAACAGCTTTTACTCAATAAATCAGTAAATGTACAACCACCTTCCCAAAGTTGTTCCATTAAAAAAAAAAAAAAAAAACAAAAACAAAAAAAAAAATTGTCAGATTCAAAATGATTTCCATGCTAAATAGCAATCTACAAAGGTCAAAGCTGTCCAGACATAGCAGATGTAATTTACATAAATATCTTATTACTTTTATCAATGTCTCCTTTTGGTGCCACAGATCATATTATGTAGCTATCTACTCGAACAGCACAGTTCTCTCTGAACAGACGCAAGCTTGTGTAATTGGTTTTGATGATGCTCGAGTGTGGCCAGTGAGCAAGCAGCATGTGTCAATACAGTCCTGGGAATTTCTGTCACTACTCTTCTAAACAGGCATCACAAGCACAGCTCCTCTGTGTTGCTTACTATTTATAGCTTAAAACATCGCATACATTTAATTACAAACTGAAAACAAGCTACGATTCAGTGCTCTATATTTAATGTTGGAATTATCTAAAACTCTCCCATTTCTGATCATCACACTTTTTCTTCGCAGGACGAGTGTCTTTCTTTTCCTCAGGCTCCGAGAACCTCCACCGTGTGGAGAAGGTGGCATGGGGTACGCGTTACGCCATCACTGTGTCCTTCACATGTGACCCCGATTATGCTATAGCTGATCCCAGCTTACCATAGGGTCCTCCTGAGATAATGGCTGGAGCCCTGGGACAAAAAAAAATTACATAAGAAGATACTGAAGTATTCAATTGAAGATTGAAGTTTCACGTTCCTTTTTTTGTTTTCTTTGGGAAAGATTTAACAGACATTAAGAACTTGGAAGAACAACAATAACTGCATGAGTTATAATTGCTCTGTATTTTATTGAAAAGAAAATTTCACTCTTTCAAAATATTATTTCTTGTGGACCTTCATTCAGCTCTTGTATTTCTGCCTTTGACTTTCTCTGCTTGACTTTTTCCTTGTAAGTAGCATCTTCTTGGCTATATCCTTTTGTCACAGTTGGATCAGTTATCACCGATTGGACAAACAGCACAAGTGGAAATTCTCAGCATTTGGTATGAATGAAATTGCTCAAAGTTCAAATTGCTCATTGCTTACTGAGAGAGCTTTTCAAAAATGTTTGCAGGGGTTTAGCGTTCAATACCTTTCTGAGACTGCACTGTCTATTAGAGTGAAAATGTTTGAACAATGGTACTGCAATGCGTTTTACTACTACTGTTGAGAAAGTTGTCTTCTGAACAAGTGTATTTCAATAGCACTGGCTGTCTGTCAGTCATATTCCCTATGAGAGAGGGAGCATAAGGTTTAAATAAGCTGCTGTGCTGCAAAGGATTATTGATGCAAAATATTCCGACCAGACTTTTTACTGTCATGACATGCACAGAAATACATCAATTTGCCCACTCCCTGGAAAGCACGTCTTGATCTTGAATTAATTCTGCCAATTCAAATCATGACTAAATGATCTTTGCAATAAATGACATTTATTGATGTCAGTGCTTCAGGTTTAATTGAGCGTAGTTGTGCTTAATACACTTTTATTGCTGTCATCAGTTTCGAATATTAAATGGTGGTTTTGAGACCACAATCACATTCTTTCCCCAAAAGGCATTTCTTCCATTGCTTCAGTTACACAAAGACAGACTCTCCACTCTCTAACACCTGGGTCACAAACATGAAGAAAGATTAAAAAGGCCAAAAATCGCAAAAGGTGTCAAAATATTAGGCTCTTCATAAATTATCTTCCTAGATTATGACATGGAGTGTGTACCAATGAATCTTAACTCTTCTGATCTACTCAAGTAGCTGCCTGATTTATAATCCAAAATATTAAACATGCTTAAAACCCTACATGGCCTGCTGTCACCCCCCATTTTTGTTACAAACTTAAGTCAGGTTTGTTCATGAGAAATTCAGGATCACTGATTGAAATCAATGCATAATGTGAAAGTGTGTGATGTTTTATTCTGGGCAAATCTTTTAATGGAGAGCGTTTGGTGATTGAAGGAAGATCCAGAACATTATATCTGGGTTCTCTCAGTTAGGATCGTATAAATCTCGTGCCATGACCCAGGCTTTGCTGATGGATGAGAAGCATGCTGAGTGAATGATTGAGATGTTGAGGTGAACGTATGAACTTCAGTTGATCTCTTTGCTTTCTCTCCTGGCCATGCAGTGGAGTTCTGTCTGTCTGATCGCCGGACCACATCTGAGAGGAAACTGTCTTTTGAGAAATACTTCAACCAAACAGATTTGATAAGAAGGTTATCCATGGAAACATTTGAATTATTTATAGAGTGTTATCCAAAGGCTTCTCTTGGATCTAAAGCAGTGTATCTGTCCAAAGTTGATTCTGGTATCTGGTTCATATCTCTTACTATTGAACCAACATTACAAGTACTAACTTTCATCTGGAGTCTTAGTTACTTATATTGTTCAGTTATTTTTAGTATGACTTAAGGGTTTTTTTTTTTTTTTTTTTTTTGGTAGTGTTGCTGCATCAGGAACACTGTGAAGTAATCACTTCCTTGCTAAATTTGGAGAGAAAATTGATAACCAGTATTTAACATATGTTAAGCATAATTTACTGAAATTTTGAAAATGGAAATGCAGTCTGTCATTATTACATGGCACTGTCATAACATAACTGTGGAATGAATAAGGCTATTGACTATGCATGATTGTGTTGTAATTTGTTTGTGTCAAGTATCAGTGGTTTTATTGAGATGTCATTTGTGGTTCAGGTTATACTTTATTACACACTTTAAATCGAAACCTCAGAATCATAAAACCACAAATGTACTATTCTATTTCCAATGTAGCAAGCAGGCAATTTTTGTGTGGCTTTTATACTCATTATTTTTATTTAATGGATTCACAGTCTGAATGTGAACTGAGCTCTAGGATGTTCTTTTCTCACTTCTATTACATCAGCAACATGTTAATAAGAAGAGTCTGTAATATTACTTCATGAATTATCTATTAATTCAGTACATAGTGTGGAATTAATATGTATGTGATGTTTGCTTAATTAATCATTTAAGTTGATAAGTAAAATGTGGTGCGTGAATCTTGTCTAGATATTCATGTCAATGTAAATGATGTGGTGGTGGGGGTTAACAGCCATATTCTTTACTTGAGGATAAGTGGTAAAACATGGGCATTTATTTCCACTGTGAAGAACTGAAGTTTCAGCTGCTGCCTTAACGTTATGGCTGAACGAGGATAAAGATATTCTTAAAAGCTTCCAGATATACAGTATTCTGCGCACAGGCAGGAAAAAAAGGCAAAAGTCTTAAAAAGGTGGGCCTTTACGGTGTACCATATAAAAGAAGGCATATTGTTGATGTTAGACGAATTATGTGTGGGGTTTCTTTCGACTGTGTTAGATGGTAAAGCATTTCCACACCACAGGAGCGTGTCATCTCCAGTGAAGTAGTCAAAGGTTTAGCTCTTTTTCAGATAAAGTGTTAATCTCAATACATCCCTATATTGTAATTCATGATTAACATCAATAGATAGAATCACAGTTTCTCCTGCCTCTGCTACTTGGCAGTTTTGGCAGTTTGATGGAGTACGGATTTAAGTTTAAAAAGCTGGGTTTCATACATCTGTCCAGATGTAGTTCAGTGTTTTATTGATAGCTCAACAGTGGAGAATCAGAGCATAGTATCAAAAATGTCAGAACCCAGCTGTTTTACATCATTTTTCTTATTCACAAAGACTTTGGGTGCTGCATGCTTTGAGAGCTATGTAATAGTATATTGGAAACAAAATCAGAACTTCTTGCACGGTAATCAAACTTGAT
Source organism: Gogo arcuatus (assembly GCA_028570945.1). Taxonomy (NCBI): domain Eukaryota; kingdom Metazoa; phylum Chordata; class Actinopteri; order Siluriformes; family Anchariidae; genus Gogo; species Gogo arcuatus. The sequence continues at coordinate 16,220,527 of JAOTRR010000059.1, forward strand.
GACTGTCCTTATAGTTGCATGGCTGCACTGAAGTAGTTAGAAATCCAAGCTTTCCACTGGCACATTTACACTGAAATTATGGAGGAGATATTTTATGAAAGTGCTCGCTCTACATAATAATAAACTCAGTTTTAATTCCAGGAATATCCAGTACACTGTTATTCTAAAGGTGAAATAAATTTAATAAATAAATAAATATTTTTTTTTCTCCAATACTCCTTTACAGCTCGGGTAATATATTATTAAACGTGACCTTAGTTAATAAGTGTTTTCCCAACAGTGCTATTAGGTAAAATGAGACAAATGTTCCACTTTCTGTCTAACCTGGCGTTAATAAATGATGCTTAAACTGCCTTCTAGTCACCAGCCAAGCACCAAGGACTGCTTTAAATCCAAAACACTACTTAACCCTGGACTGGGTTTTTGCCCATTTTATAAATTTGATGGCTGCATGAAAAACATCAGGCTTTTGTTCTTTTGCCATCTCAAGAGAGCTGGAGACTGATAATCTTTTTTTCTTTCTTTCTTGTTATCAGCAGAGAGAAAAGAACAGTAGAATGAAGAGCAGACAATTGTGCTTCAAGACTGAAGTGCTGAAGAACTGTTAGATTATGTCCAGCTGTTTCATTGTTTTACTTATGTCATTTTTAAAAAAAATAACTCTAATTGAATTTGAGCTTTTAAAATGTTTGATATTCTGATCAGATTTCTAGCATGCTGATTGTACTATGAATTGATCAATACGTGTTGGTAGTCGAGAACATGTCTGTCCTATTTTACACGTGTTGGGCAGAAGTGTGTATGTCGGAGTGGAGTGAACATTTACACAAACAACAGCTACATAAAATTAGCACACCAGCTTATATGTACTGTTTTTCAGATGTATGCATATGTAAAAGAGAGATCTGAGATCAGACGATGTCGATCCATTCATGTTGGAGCTGCATGGAATACATGAATGAATGTGTAGTAGTGCTTTAATGCATGCTGAAAAAAAAAGAAGTTGTAAATGTGGCAGTTACAAATGTTACCAAAGACACACTTCACCTGGGAAATTCTCATTAATGCTTTGTTAAAGGATGGCAATTTTGCCTTGTATCTAATTAATTCAGGTTTGCCTAGAATGAGGAAATTGGTATGGACACAAACACCTTAATGATTCCACATTCACAGTTTCCACCAGTTCTGGGAAAAGGGTGACATCTGTGTTACTCTGTGTTTCTACTAATGAGATCTCATCTGTCCCACTGGGAGTTAAAAAAAGAGTTCCTCTTCCATTTCCAAGAAATGGGGTGTGAAATTGTGTTTTTAATGGCACACTGATCACAGTAAAAAAAAAAAAAGAAAAGAAAAGGACACCATGATCTATATACATGGCAACCTCTCATAATAAAAAGGAGAAAATGAATAGATGCTTCAGGGGGCTGATGCAGTGGCTTCAGAGATTTAAGAGCTCCTCTGTTGTATGCATATGAAAAAGTGTGAAGAACTTTTTACCATTTGTATTTAAAAGTACTGGATCTGTTGTATTTGTATTTAACTAGATTAATAATTGTGTTCATAGGAAAACGAGTGAGAAGAAGGAAATAAAGAGTATATTATAACAATAATATAATAAATATTAGATATCACGTATCTCTAATAGAAATGACCAATAATACATTAGGTGTATAATTTTTATATTATTATTTTCCTACTTTACTCTGGATTTGTTACAGGTTTATTGTTACAGAATCTGTGTGAAGATTCAGCTTATTCTTCTGCATGGTGCTGAATGAGGAAGAAAAATAAGGGGATGTGTTTCAGATTCTTGATCACACTCAAATATTTACCTGGTCATGGCAATGTTTTTCCTCACATGTCTCCTGGTCATCTTTTTTCATCCTCACCCCTTCACTGCACCTTCAGCTGTGACATGACCAGCGTGTCTGAGTTAAACTCGAACTGATTGCTCGACGACGCGGACTTTCCCCACGAGTACAAGCTCGGCGGCCGCTTCTTGAACGACGACGTGTAGCGGTAGAAGCTCTTGTGGCGGTTTTTCAGATACTCCCGGTAGTTCTTGGTGAGCAGCGTGTACAGAAACGGATTGATGCAGCTGTTGCTGTAGGTCAGACACGCCACCAGGTAGTTAATACACATGCGTATGTGAGGAGCCAAGGCCAGGGGTTCGTGATAGAGGGGCAAAAGCTGCCAGATCCAAAAGGGCAGGAAACAGGCCCAGAACACGAGCACGATCGTAAAGATCATTATCAGCACTTTTTGCTTAGGTGAGCGCTTGTTGCCCTTATTTAGAGCCGAACTTCGCTGTGATTCTAGGTACGTCCTGGCTAATTTGGTGTATAGGTAGCCAATGATAAGGCCAGGTGCCATGATACTGGTGCCAAACAGAACAGTTAAGTAAATCTTATACGCCTGAGGTGCCCAAGTAGGAGCGCACATGCGTTTCACGCTTCCGTCCGCGGCCTTTCTGCTCGTCTGGTTCACCATGATGATCATGGGCATGGTTAAGAGCAGAGAGAGTATCCACACCCCCCAAGCCATGGCTTTCCGATAGCTTTTGGAGCGCTTCACGTTGTCCAGCGGCTTCGTCACGGCCAAGTAGCGCTCCATGCACATGACGGTTAAGGTGAAGATGCTTGCGTGCATGGTGAGGAGATCCAGACTGAGCAGTATGCGGCAGCCCACGTCCCCGAAGTACCAGTCCTTGAGGAAGTACGTGCACACCACGAACGGGATCGTGGACAGGTACAGCAAGTCCGCGAGGGCCAAGTTAATGATCGAGATGTACATGGAGGTGGCGAAGCGAATGGAGTGGCACATCACGACCAGAGTGTACACGTTTCCCGAAACGCCAACCACGTAAACAAGCGAGAGCAGCGTGCCAAAAGTGGAGGTGATTACCAGCTCGTCGGTGAAGCCCGAATTGCTGTTCCGGGGGGCGCCTGCGAAAGAGCGAGACCTGCTGAAATTCATCGCGTCTGTCCGTGAAAACGCCGTAACATTACGCGGAGGTGATTTTGGCAGCAGGTGCGCTACAAAGACTGGGCTTGAGAAATGCGCGTCCCCGCTGGCGCATCGCACCTCCTGACGTCACCGCCACGTCTCGCTCCTTGCATTTCCCGTTACCTTTGACATTATCCTTAAAATCACTTTAAGGATACACTGGAAGTTTGTGACTCTACTCTACGTCTTAATTTCATCAAAACCGTCAGCCCCAATCCTACCCGTGGCGAGTTTTACGTGCGTTAAAAGTAGTGCGCGAAAACAAAACTGGCAGAATAATAATAATAATAATAATAATAATAATAATAATAAAGAGCAATGTAGCCTACGCACAAGATGCATGTCTGGACATCGGAAATAGTGTTTGCTTTATTTACAGAATTGCCGTCTGTAGTTCTCTCCGCTCCGAGAACACTTGGTCTGTCTGGCTTTGGCACGTCCTTTACGCACAGCCAGGAAGCTTGTGCAGTAGTGCCATAACGAGATGTTCAGTATCAGTCCACAAATCTGACAGCAGTCTATAAAACATGCATATGGAGAAGATAAAACTGCGTTGATTTCATTTTATTTATTTATTTTCCTGGGAAGTTTGCATTTCTTTGCTTCCTTGGGTCAGCGCGCACTGCGCCAGAATAGTTTCCGTTTCTGCTCACTTCACTGCTTTAATATTTGATGTCATTACAGAGAAATGCTTAGACATCTACATCACAATATATTGTAAATCTTATCTTATCAAGTAGCCTATGGTAAAAATGTTATGCATGTCCTGTATTTACATTTTAACACAGAAATTGTAATAATATTACAACACAAGGGTGCGTCTGCCAAAAGAACTACATTATTCAGGAAGTTATTCCGGGACGCTGGAACAGCTTTATACATTTTTTCTTGAAGTAATTACGTGTGATCAAATAATGGTATTGGTTGAACAGCAGATATCTCAGAAACTTTATGATTGCTGATATTGTTAATCATTGAGTGTGTGTGTGTGTGTGTGTTTTGTGACGCAAAAAAGTGCAATCAATATCAATTTGTTTTAAATATCAAGAGGCTAAGGTTTGCACCATTGCACCTATTGCAGAAATAATAGAACTCTGAGCCTGAAATATTAATCCTGGACCAGAGCAAAGTTAGTTGTTCTGTGCTGAAAGCTCTTTGGTTTTGGATCTATATAGACCTCAGATATAGACCCCAAGGAAACAAACAAAGGTTCGCTTACAGAAAACAATCATTTTGAAATTTATTTTTTTAAATCAAAATGTAATTTGAGATCAAAAGATGAATATGACATGGCAGATCAGAATTTCAGCTTTCATTTCCTGATATTTGCATGTAAATATGATAAACAACTTAGAATCCATGCATTTTTCAATTAATCCAAAATATTGGACCCTGTGACTGGCAGGTGTGTCCTGTTAGATTGATTGTTTAAACAGATAATACCTCTGGATTTGGATTTGAAGCTGTTTTGAAGCTGGGAAACGAAGGAAAAGCAGAGCCATTGCACAAGCATTGGGCTTAGCCAATAGAACAATTTGGAATGTCCTGAAAAACAAAGACACCACAGGTGTACTAACAACCAGACATCGAACAGGTCAGCCAGTGAAAACAATAGCAGTTGATGACAGAAACATTGAGAGAGCTGTGAAGAAAAACCCAAAAACAACATTCAGTGACATCACCAAAAACCTCCACAGGGCTGGTGGAGGTATCACAATACACTGTTTGAAGAAGACTTCAACAGCAGAAATACAGAGGCCATACCACAAGATGTAAACCACTCATCAGCAGTAAGAATTAGGAGGCCAGATTGGAATTTGCAAAAGAAATACAGAGATGAGCCACAAAAGTTTTGGAACCAAGATTAGCCTCTACCAAAGTGATGGAAAGACCAAATTGTGGAGAAAGAAAGGATCTGATTACGATCCAAAATATACAAGCTCATCGGTCAAGCACGTCATGGCTTGGGCTTGCATGCCTGCTTCTGGAATCAACTCACTAATCTTTATTGATGATGTACCTCATGACGTTAGCAGCAGAATAATTCAGAAGTCAACAGAAACATTTGGTCTGCCAATTTACAGAGAAGTGCATCCAATCTAATTGGGATGAACTTCATCATGCAGCAAAACAATGACCCAAAATACACTGCCAACACAACAAAGAACTTCATCAAGGGAAAAAAGTGGAAGGTTTTAGACCGGCCAAGTCAATCACCAGACCTTAACCCAACTGAGCAGCATTTCACCTCCTGAAG
>JAOTRR010000059.1:16350149-16362043 GCA_028570945.1 Gogo arcuatus
ATATGTATATATATATATGTGTGTGTGTGTGTGTGTGTGTGTATGGGTATATTTATATATATATAAAAAATAGAGAGAGAGACTGCTATGACAAATATGACAAATAATGATAATTGAACATTTCTTTGTTTCATATTAGTCAAACAGTTTGCCCCTTCAACATTCCCTCAGCACTTTTTTCTGCACAAATGTTTGTGCTTATAGACTTTGTAGTCTACTGGTGCTTGGATCCCTAAAACAACTGAAGTGTGTGGTGTTACAGTAGTTAAATTTAGATTGCATTGTAGAGGTTAATTTATAAACTAAATACTCAGTATTTAGAAATGTCACTACTTGCCACATTCCTGGTGGCTCAAATGGAGAAAAATGTAAAGTGTATGTATATTTGCAAGGACTGAACCAGGAAATGCTATATACAGAATTTGCTTATGTTTGTCACTGAATATGGCATTATACAATTATACAGCTGGTAGCAGCATGAAACAATCAATGAATGTACCATGAGAAACTTGGTTAAAATCATTAAATTATTAAAACCTCAATTCACAACGAAGTATCTGCATTGTGATGACTATTAGAGTATTTAGTACAGTGCGAAGAGACCATATGCTTTGGGATAATGTATCTCTGAGCCTTATATGTGCAGATATTCAGCTCATTAAATCATCAAAACTGCAGTTAAGAATTAATGTGAAACATTACACATATTCACATAGACTGAATTGGAGTGTCAAACATGCTTACCCGACCTCTGTTTGACTACGCAAGTAAAGTGGATGGATTACAACAGAATACTGGTTCTCTAACCAACAATTTGCTTCATACTGTTATTATTATTATTATTATTATTATTATTATTATTGTACCTGTAATTGGACCACAAATATTTTTTTTCTTAGTTACCCATAGTTAGTTAAGGCTGTGATTATCAATTGTCAGGATTTCTCAAACTTTTTGCAATCAGGACTGTTTAGCAGTTGAAAATTCCACAAACTCCCTCAGTACGCATACATTTAATAAACTATTTGAATATTAAGTTCATTATTCAAATGTGTACAATAATATTCTGGTTATTTATTGGAGTCATAGAGCTTTTTTAATTACTTTTATTCCTTATTAAGATGAGTGTAAAACCTCAATAAGAACTACAGTAATGGTGGGTTGTGATTTCCAGTGCTGTATTACAATAAAAATCAGACACCTTGGTTATGCTTCATAGGCCATTGATATCAGTAAGATAGTAATTATTTCACTGTTAGGACATAGTTTTTTTGTTTTTTTCTCAGACATCATGGTGCATTCTGTGATTTATTCAAAATCACCACTCTGTATCTCATACCTGTCTTTGAAGAAACGTCTGAATCCAAATGCCACAAGTTTGAAGACAGACTCCAGCACAAAGATAATGGTGAAAATATAGTTGCAGATTTTCAATGCTTCATCGAGCACCTGCAAAACATTGACATTTCAAACGTATATGAGATTATGATTGTGTTTGTTGAAAAATAAGAGACCATATTCTTTTATTTCAAAAGTGGAAGGATTTTTTTGGCTGCTGAAATAATTTATTTTAATAACACTTTATAATATGTCTCACTAACTATCACTAAGACAAATGCTGTAAGAGAGAAAAAGTCTGAAGAATACTGTTCTGAGCTCTGTAATCAGCAACTAACAATTTTCTACAAAGCCCAGTGGCATTAATCAGTCACAAACCCTTTCTGAGCTGTTACCAGCAACAGCCTACATGACAAAACAGCCTAAGAAAATGAATAGTACTAAAGGTAGTACTCCTACCTGATATCAAATACTGATACTCCTACCTGATACGCCTACATGATATCAAAGGTAGTACTCCTACTACCAAGGATATTGGAAACTGATACCAGCTTACTTTGCTTTTACTGTAACATTATAATGTACAAGATATACAGTATCTATATAAAACATTATACTCAGATGTCTGCTTGCTCAATCCAACATAGCAGTTTGATGCATTTTACAAGATGCAATCAGAGCAACCATTGCTATGGTTCTTGATCTGGGAGCAGATGTGTAACTACTTGTTGTTTAGTGGTTAAACTCAGTAGTTAAGACTTTGGGCTATGGATCAGAAGGTTGTAGGTTCATGTCCCTGCACCAGCAAGTTGCTACTGATTGTCTTTAAATAGGAACTTTGATTATATTAAAACAAAATTATATACAGTCCCTAACATATCACTTATTGTATGCATACTTTATTTTATAGGCATACTTTATTTATGCATTTTTGTTCATTTTCATGAAGGGTGCTAGTGTTCTGGAGTTGAGACAGAGACAAGATCAGATGTATACTGCATGGCACTGAAAGCAGGAAATGTTCCATATCAAGCCCTACCAGATTACCACACACTAATTATGCCCAAAACAAAAACTAACTTTTCCTTTCCCCTTCCCACACTATACTGCTAACAAAAACAGTCATCTATTTATAATCACAGGTCAGCATGGATGAACTATTACCAACAGGGTCAAAGTGGGGGAAATAAATACCAGCTTGCTTGGTAAAACTCCCAGACAAATGCTATAGCTTTACCACCGCATTAGTGGCTTAGTCAGTTGGATAACAAGCAAGCTAGCATTCAGTTTCTGCTCAAGGACAATAAATATCTGTGATGAAAAGCCTTTGACTGTCAGAGGACTGTCTTTACTGCTGTCCGATTTCAAGCTGACTAACTCGCTTATATTTTTATTTTCCCACATTTCTCACACTTTTCTTCATTGTATCACTCTTCATTCCTTAAAAGATTTGTAAAACTAGGATCATATTTATCCATTATGTAAAAAGTGACCTTCAGTGAAATATATCTGAAGAACATCTTGCAATATATAACGAATTTATTGTAAAACCACTCTAAGTCCTCAAGGTTGCTAACTCATTGGATTTTTATGTCCTTATTCTGTATTCATAACTTTTACTTGTTCTGTTGTATTACAATGTAGGGCTAGTTGAATATTCATGAATTTCATGAGTAATATGCCATCTTAGAGGTCAATAAAAGAGCACCTAGGCATAATAATATAAAATGTAAAGCTATCTTGCCTTCCAACGGAACAACAAGAAAAGTATGTAACTCGATTAGTACACAACTATGATGGTTATAGAGAGGACATAACAGTATTATATTGTTCTGGTATATAATTGGCCATTAGCAATTAGGATATGAGATGGCACTTTTCCAAATCATCTTGACTGCATGGGCCTACCTTGGGCTGCTGGTAGTGCTCCATGGACATAGTGATAACGTTGAGGCCTATTACAATGGTGATGAAAAGATCCAGGTAGTGGCTAGTGCACATCTTGTGGATGAGGCGACGAGTGGGAGAGTAGTCCGAGTAGTAAGGCTTACACTGAGCCTCTGTGATGAAGAACCATCAGGACCGGGGGGCAAGCATGAGATTAGGTTACTTACAGAGGCACTTGTGAAGAAGATACACATACCCATGAGAAAGAAGAAGGAGGAAAAGAATAAAAAGAGAAGCTTGAAGACTAGAGAAAGAAATAGACGAAAAGGTCCTTCTGCAATCCTCAGGATCAGAATCCAGGACAGAAGAGCGGTCCAGGTGGATATAGCCTCAACATCTCAAGAACACATACACTCTTTCAGATCCCAAATACTTTAATAGGCTTTCCTGAGATGCATGTGCTTCTTTTGTTTGAAAGGTTTTCAAATGTGAGCAAATTCTGATTTGGATTTGGAGTCATTAAATGCTGCTTCTATTCTGTGGATTTAGAACAAATACCTTTTCTTTTAGCAAAAGCCTATACTATTCCACATGAACCAGGCTCTACATTTTTGGATCTTTAAAGTGAGGATGGCATGGGACAAAACCAGGGAGAGGGGGTAAAGGCATGGAGGGCTTGCAGAGCAGCAGGGGTCAGGGGGCTTATTACTCCAGCAAACAGGCAGGGCTCCTGGCAGCAGCTGTGCTCCCCATTCTCTTGTCAGCCCACTGTGCAGACTGTCCCTAAAGCCCTGGCACCATGTGCCCAATTGCAAGAACAGGTGCTGCCTGGCTCTGCTTTTTTTAAATAGTGCCACAACAACACTATTCATTTAGTTGTGTTTCTGTTCCCTGCTGGATTTAGTGCTTTTTGAGTGAGGGTAATTTGGAGCAAAATTAGTCTGAGAAGATAACGGTCCTTGCCGGGACAGACGTACGCATGCATGCATAGACAAACAATTTTTATATACACATACATCAATGTCTGGGGATTAATGCCCCATGGGAATTTATGGGACTGACAGTAGATCCTGCTGTGGTTCCCTGGACTGGAGCCACCTCTGTAGCCTCTGCATGAGGGCTTATTGGCAGCAAAGTACAGACAAAAGGAAACAGCCTGCATGTCACTAAAAAGTGTTAATGTCTTTCTGTGTGTTGACTAAAGAGCTTTAACTGTCTTCCATTATGCATGCATTTGAAGATTGCATGTTCCCTGTGGCATGAGGGCTTGGAACAGGTACCAGCTAGACCCGTGCTGTGCATAATTAACCTAGGGTCACAATATGGGTTCTGGTTTACTTACTAATTGGAGCCATGTTTCTTGTGTTCTCAAATGCGCTGACTTTAGAATTTCACACTTCCAAACTAAACGGTCCAGCATGAGAAAAACTTTAACCTCCTTTTCATAGAATGGAACAGACCTCATAACATAGCATGTCTTTGTGATCACTGCACTATAAAATCCAGGGGGACAAGCAAAGCAGGGCAGACTGCTCCAATTCTAGGGTGCTCGATTACTGAGACAGTTCAGAACCAGGGCATGGCGTCTCTGGGATGGTTTTCTGCTTACAGGTGTACCTGGCTGCTTGTAAAAACATTGGCTCCCATATGACCTCACTGTTGCTCTGCCTTCCTCCTTCCAACCTCAATGAGAAGCTCTCCCTCTCTTATTTCATTCTGACAAAACGTGCACACATATATGCTCCCATATTCTCTCTTATATAAAGAGATCACTAGTAAATAGATGAGAGAGAAAGATTTGACCACAATCAAATGTCTTTTGGCTAATGAGTACTGCACCAAGAACATATGATTCGTCTGTATTGGCTTGTGTATTACATGCCCATTTTGTGGTTTGCCAACAAGGACTAAAGAAGGGAAACAGAGGTGCGAGGAGCCAAATTAGCCTCTAAAACCCCAACCTCTCACTCCCACTCCCTGGAGAGGGTGAGAAGCTTGGCATGCCACATATGGAAAATGGATTAAATTTGGGTTCTTTTGGCAGAAGTGCCACTCTGATGTCAGCCTATTGAAATGCTTCAAAGCAAATGGCCATATAAGTATCAGCCAAGTCAGCTTTAAGGAGATTTAAAGTAGAGAGGGGAAATGGTTTGAAACTATTTTTAACCAATGTGAGAGAATGAAATAGTGGTATGGACCATAGCTCGGTTCACTCCATCTCCGTCTCTATTTTTGTGGCACAGTCTAATGATACCCTGACTGTGAATTAATGGGGCATTTTTTTTTTTTTGCTTTGATAGCAATTTTATTCCATTCACCCCAATATTTCAAATGAATGTGTTTTTTTAATGAATGAATGAATAAATAAATGTTGAATAACAATGTCTTACACTCAAGCCTGAGTCACAAGACATTGGTCAACCATGAAGTAATTCGGTGCAATACCCATAAAGCCCAAGGAGAGGAGCTTTGATGCATTTTGATGCCTCTGGTGTATTCAGTGCATTTAGAGAACACTGACCCTATTTAAACCTAGGGCTCTGGACCTCTTTTGGATCAGTGTAAAAAGTAAACTGTGTTGCCAGACCAATAAATTGTACTTCCAGTGGAAAAAAAAAATTAACACTGATGTTGATTTAGTTTATGAGGGAAAAAACTAGGCACATATCCAACATTCTTTTCAAAATTAAAATCAGGCCACTGTACACAGAAGCAATGTGTCCACAGAGATGTTGAACATCAACATCTACCTCAAGAGCTTGGACAGTTGGGAAATACAGACACAGTGTGAAGTATTGTTATGAATATTATACACTTAACACCACACAATAACAATAAAAAAAGACAGTCATCAGGGTAAAATGGTTGCATGAATGATTGTTGTTACGGATAGTCCAAGGTCAAATTAGATTTAAAATAATCTAAATTGACTAAACCAATGTATTTTTATTTACTTTTTACAACCCTGATTGCAAAAAAGTTGGGATGCTGTGTAAAACGTACATAAAAACAGAACGCAATGATCTGCAAATCTATAATCAATTGAATACAATACAAAGACAAGATATTTAATTTCCAAACTGATAAATGTTATTGTTTTTTGTAAATATACACTCATTCTGAATTTCATGCCTAAAACCCATTCCAAAAAATGTTGGGACAGGGGCATGTTTACTACTGTGTTACATGACCCTTTAACTCTCAGTAGGCATTTGGGAACTGAGGACACTAATTGCTGAAGTTCTGAATATGAAATTCTTTCCCATTCTTTCTTCATATACGACTTCAGTTGCTCAACAGTCCGGGGTCTCCATCGTCATATTTTACACTTCATAAAGCACCACACATTTGCAATGGGAGGCAGGCAGGCCAGTTTAGCACCCATACTCTTTTACCACAGCACACTTTTCCACTTTGCGTTAGTCCATCTCAGATGACCTCAGGCCCAGAGAATTCAGCTGCGTTTCTGGATGTTGTTGATATCTGGTGCTCTCTTTGCATGGTAGGTGCAGCGACAAACTGTGGTTACTGACAGCGGTTTTCCAAAGTGTTCCTGAACCCATGTAGTAATGTCCTTTATACAATCATGTTGGTTTTTAATGCAGTGCTGCCTGAAGGATTGAAGGTCACATGTGTTCAGTGTTGGTTTTCAGCCTTGTCCCTTACGTGTAGAGATTCCTCCGAATTCTCTGAATATTTTAATGATATCATGGATTGTTGATGATGAAATCCCTAAATTCCTTGCAACTCTATGTTGAGAAACGATCTTCTTAAACTGTTGGACTATTTGCCCACGCAGTTTTTCACAAAATGATGAACCTCAGCCCATCCTTGCTTGTGAACAACTGAGCTTTTCCAAATACCAATTAACCCTGTTTACCTGTAGAGTGTTCTAAACAGGTGTTTTTTTAGCATTCTACAGATTTCCAAAAACATTTATTAATTTGAATATTAAATATCTTGTCTTTCTATTGTATTCAGTTGAACATTGGTCAAAAAGGATTTGAAAATCATTGCATTCTATTTTTACACAGCGTCCCAACTTTTCTGGAACTGGTGTTGTAGAAGTGTATTATTGTGATAGCCACATCTACTAAAACCCTGCTTTATATGTAGTGCACATGGATTCAGAATGTTCTTATGAAGATGTTGAGTGTAGAATAGCTAATATTTTTTATAATTGTTAAGAGTATGGTTTGAAATCTATTTCCTCTCTGGTTTACTTTACAGTGTTAGAAAAGATTTTATTATTGATCACAGAGACACAAACGTATTTGTTCTCTCCTCTGTGTTTTTCACACACGTGAGCCTAAGTTGTTGAGAAGCATGGCCATGGCAATGAAGGCGTGCTGAGGTTCATCACGCAGCACGCTGAGGTCACTTCTTTAAAACGAGAAGCGGAAGAGAGTGTTGTGGGTGAGAACTGACTGACCAGCTCAGCTTAGGGTATTAAGACTGGCAGCAGGCAGCTTTGCAAGCAACAGTAGATGTATTCATCTCAGCAAACTATGATGAGTTTGACTGGATATCATTCCTCTGGCTTTCTAGAGCAGTAAGTTGTGTGTTTGAAATAAGATTGTATGAATTGGGTGTATAACACCAGAATTATGTACCTGTTTGCTTACCTAGTTCTTGTCTTCATGTAAGTTTAATCTTGTTTTTTGTGCTATTTATGAAATTGGTCATAAATGATTATTGGGATTTAAAGGTTTTTTTGTTTTTTTTAAGCTGTCTATTCGAATTTATTGTATTTTTTTCATTTGTGTTTATATGCATTTTTATGAAAGTGCCAAGATTTATATCTGCACCTATATAGAAACACCAAATGTAATCATAATGTAATATGTAATATGCAATCATTACTAAATAAAAAGTGCCTTAATCTTAATGCTTCTATGTTGTACACTTTCATGCTCACCTCAGTCCCTGATACAGTAGAACTTGTTTGAGAATCCACATAACTAGGGTAGCATTTAGGGTAGGGTGAATGACAGTTGCCAAATTAATTTAATATTTGATATATCTTATAATTTGTTTCTAAATATCCTACATCAGTCAATATCTTCATTATTTAAATATAGGGTGTATAAACGCCTAACAAAAGGCTGTTTGGGAGTCTATGTAATGTGGGATGTATGTGGAAGTGAACTGATGCAGATTTTTCATGGGCAGGCTAACACAGCTCCTTAGTGTTAGACTTGATAAAACACTGTGTGTCGAGGAGAGTGCTAAGTGCACTTTAAAGTTCAAGTGAGGTGAAATGCATGAGGAGTGAGGAGACTGAATAACTCAATGGAGGCATGAAAAACACGTAAGCCTGGATGTCTATGAAAGATAATAAAAAATATGTGGGGTGGAGTGCAGCCATATAACTTAATGATACATACAGACGAAGCTTTTATTCCTATTTCATTTGTTAAACATGAATTGCAAGACTAAAAGAAGTAATCAGTAGTTTGTTGCAGAATGAGTCAATGTCTGTTGGTCACTGGTTCAGTGTGATAAGAGGTATACTTGCTTAGATGTATCAAAATACCAGTGTGTGATTTCCTTTATGTATTACACTACATGCCAGCACACACTGAGTCAGACGCCAACTCAAAAAAAAAAAAAAGGCAAATGAAGTTAATCATCAGACATGTTTCTGCTGGATGTCCCAAATTCTGCCCTGTTAACACAGATAAATCACAGAAAGAAAAGATAGGAGGGTTTTGCAGAAAATTAAGGAGTCCAGACAAAGAAATATTAAAGAAAAAGAAGTCATATGCCATATATGTTAAAGACAGTAATGACAGAAAATTGTATAATAGAATCAAGACAGAATCAAACACACACACACACAGAGAGAAACAAGACAATACACAGAGAAACATATAAACATCTTGCTGATAGATATGGCAGACAAACCACACTTTCTTTCTGAGTCTGACTTGAATGAGATGGCCGTTTAAGATGAAGGATGTATGGTGAAACATACACAGGGAGTGGAGGATGGGATGCAAAATGAAAGTGATGATCTGCACAAAGCAGTGACATTCTTCACCATTCAACACAAGCGTTATACTCATTTAATCTGCCAAAACCTCTAAGCCTAGCCTAGATATACTGTATATTCCTAACTAATTACTGCATACTATTAGTTTCACTGTACTTACTAAACAACATGCCTTAAAAGGATTAATGAATAATAAGCCAGGAGTTTGGTGGGTTAATCAAGCAACAAAACAGAAAAATAGTTTACTGGTTATATTATGTGGAAATGAATGTTCCAGAAAAGATAACTGTCTGTATGAACACTCATCAGATAACAGACTACAAAACAGTTTACTTGTAGCTACAGCGATCAGTCACCGAGTCATGAAGTATCCAAGAAGAATTATTTCTGTCTTGTTCCAGAAGAAAATCTACTGCTCTGAATCAAGCATGTACTAAAACTGTCACAGATTACAAATGTGTTTTCTCACTGGACTGTCTTGTTTATTCTGCAGTATGTTGCATTGTCATCTGGTAGTGGTACATGTGTCTGACTGCTGTGAGCAGACTTGTAATCACTGAGAGAGCAGAATAACCAGGCACACATGACATACATTTGTCCAGTTGTGTATAATAGGATTGTAACAATGTAGAAATACTTTGTTACTCTAGAAAGAGGTAATAGTGCAGAAGTATAAAGCACAGTAACCGTTCTGGGAATATTTCTACTTGAATGTAAATCTTTCTGTAAATCTTAACTCTAACTTTTATTTCCAATAGCATATGGCTACTTTTACACTTTCTCTGATACATTTGTTATTGGCTTCAATATAAACTAATTCCTTTGGGCTCATTCTAATACGAAAAAAAGAATTAAACCTGCATTGCAAAGGTAACAACATAAGGTATGTGATATGGTATATGATATAACGCGATATAATGCCATGCCTCTGTGCAAGAAGAGAAGAGATGAGAGTTAAAGAAGTTAATGAACTAAGTTCTCATTTGGTTATAACTATATTTAATGCAGAACTGACACAATGTTTGACTGGAGCAGTTTAGTATTCTTATTTCTGATATAACTGTAGTGTTAGTTATTTGCATCTAAACTATTCTTGGACAACTTTTAGTTATACTATATAGCAGAGTATTAAAACTGCAGTGCATGAAAGAATTACAGAGGGCTGCAAATAATGGGTGAGATGGAAAATACCAAAAAATTAAGACCTCAAAGATTGCATCAGACCTCCCAGCCTTCACGCATTGTGCACAGGAGCTCTGCATTTTAACATCATATTTTGTCGTATGCTGAAACCTAGGGCAAAATATGCCAAAACAGCAGTCTTTTTTTCATAATTAAATTAGTAGATGAGCAAATTCTTAAAACACCTGAGAAGTGGTGGGTCTTGTGGTAGAAAAGACTAAATATGTCTGCTATATAGCATACTTAATAATTTATTTTTTTCCTGTACACAAATTGTAATTGTCTACGTATTTTATGGCTTAACACCATCTCAAAGTGCATGAAACTAATGTTGGCGCTTCCCTCAAAGAATCTAAAGCTAAATGAAGCTGCTACTAGGACTGTCTTAATCAAATTTAGGTTAATATTGAGTAGGACTCATTCATACTTCACTACATCATTTAAGCCTTTAAAGCTAAGAGAGTTGGAATTATTTTGTCTGCATTTAAGTGACCCGTAATAGTCCAAGGTATTTGTTCACCACATTAAATCAGCCACCAGCATCTATCTTGATATAGACAATAATATAGAAATGAATTTTCATCACAGGTTTTGCTTCTGTAGGTGCTGTAGATGTAGTTTTTATAGTTTCACTTCTCTAACTGCACATTTGTAATTTGTTTGCAATTTAGCCTTTTGACTATATATAGATCACCTGTACATGACACTCTGTCCATGTGCGTGGTTCAGATCTACTGACAAACTAGAAGTAGGCTAACACTATGCAGTCTTTCTCTGGTTTCAAAGTTACACAAGATACCTACAGCAAAGAACACAGTAGAATAACTCAGTTCCTGTTGGAGATTTATTCAACACCAGCGCTGAACAAAGTGTTCCTGCTCTTCATATTATCCACTCAGACTGTATATTGTTACTGAGATTCTCAAATAAATAAATAAATAGACTTACTAAAATATGTTTGTTAATTTGTCTATTTATAATGGTAGCATATTTGGAGCTCATGTTAACAAATAATGCAAAGTACTTCAATTAGAGAAAATGATATTTACTTTACAATGAAGTTTCACAAAGTAACTAGCAACTTTAACATTAATACACTACCCAAGAATAAAAATAGCATAAATGAAATGACAAAAGTACTAAATGTTGATAATCACCTGAACTTAGGTCACTGGGTATAATTCAGTTGTTAATTATTTTGTTAACCTATTTTTTTTTCCAATCCTGAAGTTCATGGGTAATACATTGGTAATAATAAAGTAATAATTTGCATATATCCTGTTACCAAATAGTAAGTCAGTAACTGTAGTAGTAACAGGTTGCTAATAAAAAATAGTTAAATAATGGTAGCAGGTCCCATAAATAAAGTGTTAATTTTCTAGTTTTGCTAAACAATTCAGTAACTGTAGCAGGAGGTTTATATATATGAGAGAGAGCGAGAGAGAGAGAGAGAGAGAGGATATTACACAGTTGCGCGAAGATATGAAGTTTA
>JAOTRR010000059.1:16388264-16403649 GCA_028570945.1 Gogo arcuatus
GATAGATAGATAGATAGATAGATAGATAGATAGATAGATAGATAGATAGACAGACGGACGGACGGACGGACGGATGGATGCACTGAAAAAGCCCCTGAGCCATCTCAGTACTGTTTTGGCAGATTAATATGGCTGTACATGTTTTTCAGGCAAACCTATATTGTGTCTAAATTCTGTGCATGCTTTTTATTATCATGCCTAAGCTAATCATTTGGCCATTATTTATAATGAGCATGTATGGGCCCTCTGGTAACAAAATAAGCTGGGGTTATCCCCTGCTGAAATAACACTTGAATGAGAGGAATATAAAAATAAAAAGAAATCAAGGCTGCCTTTTCTGAAGATGCTATGCTTACTGTGAGATGGGGCCATGTATGCAAATGCAAAGCCAAATCTTGGCAAAGATATTTTCATCAAAGGCTAAGATGCGCTCCGTAAATAACTGGATTGTAAATGAGCCAAATAAATCAAAATCTTTTATAGTGTCAAGAACCTAAAGGGGATAAAAAGAACTAGTGAACTAATTACATAACAATTTTACATAACTACCTAAAACAACTAAACACAATATCCAATGCCTCTGTAACTGCTGTAAATACTGATGTGAAGGAGATCCAAGAGGATAATTTTTCCTGCAGTATTTTGGCATCACCTTTTGACATCCTGACAATAAGATTACTGTGACGCGACATCAGGATAACACAATCTCCAGGAAACCCCTTCTTGCTGGAAATTTCAGAGACCTTTATCTTCATCTTTTTTATTTTGCTGCTGAGTGTGTGGGCAACTGTCAAACTGTCAACAACTTAATGAGAATAAACTCTTAAACTGAGCTAATCTTTAATTTGGGACTGAAAAGAGGTGAGAAGAAGAAACAGAATCCTTTTATACTCTCGTCCTCTAAATCCTGCATAATCATTCATTTACCAAATGTGTTCATTCTAAATGAGGCTGAACCACAGCAAATGGTGCACCTATTAAATACAACATTCATATGCATTTTAATGCTTCTGATTGCTGAAATGTGGTGAAATATGTTTATAATTTGTGGATGTGATTTGGTGTGTAGCTTCTTCATTTGTCTTTCAAACATTAGGCTAATTATGTGTTGATTTCCAGATTATCTACCTATCTATTAGCATATTCTGGAACATTCTTGCCAATTAGCCAAAGAGAGTCCTTGCAGATAACTGAATCTATTATCATTACAGTGACTGAGCCTTGCCTAAGAAACAAGCTGCACTAACTATCCCTATGAGATCTCTAAATATGGCCCTTACGATTTTCTGATCCACTAATCCAATGTGACTCTATGTTTCTGTTGATGTGCACTCACAGGACTCTTTGCCTCAATCTTGGGCCTCTCCATGGCAATGGTGATGCAGTTGAGGAAGATAATAACAAGCACCACATGGTCAAACATCTTGTGTGTGATGATTTTATTGCAGCTCACACGAATCCTGTAAGATATGATTAAGTCAGGCACTTAGAATACAGATACAGCATGAAAGAATTAATGCAGATTATCCAATGATTATGTAATTTTAGGGCAAGCATAGACTGCATGATAGCCTAATCTGTCAATTCAAGTCAGTTAATTTGGCAAGTATGATTGCTTATTAGTATGCATGAACATTGAAGAAAAAAGGACAATCCAGATTCTGAAATTATGGCAGAAGGTATTGCTTCAGAAAATCCCTTCTGAAAATGACCATATAGGACAGAACAAGCCTCTGGCTTGCCAAACAGCTAACGAAGATAAATCTCTAGCCTCATTTTAACCAAGAATTCACATTCTAAACTTAACTGTGGTTATAGACATAAACACATGCATATAAGTGGTGCTGCTCTGCACAGAGGATAATGAGATCAGCTTCTGAATGTGCAACATGGTTAGAATCTGTATCCTTTTGGTCAAACTTCAGGAGGAGGAGGATGTGTGACTGATGTTTAATTAGTAAAGTGCTGGCAGGATGCACTGTGCATAGGGTTTTCTTCCCTCTTTTTATCTCTAATAAGTATTAGTGTGAGGATGGGAAGAGGCGGGGCCAAAACAATGGTCTGTGCACGTGTGAGTTCATGCTGAAAGCTCTGGGAGGTTCTCGAGGCTCGTTCTTACTCCAGAACACATAGGGCAAAACCAACTAAACAGACAGTCTGAGTGTGCTGTTAGTGCAAAATGGCAGACACAGCATATACAGCAGGAGAATTAGCAGGATCACCTGGACTCAGGAGGAAACAGGTAGAGAGACCAGGTGTTCCTTTGCTTGCACCATTCAGGCTGCTTATGCTCCAGCCAGCGGTAGAGACGTGCTCGTCGACTCTGCAGGGAAAAAAAAAAACAAGAAGAAAAAGTAAGGATTCCATCTGAGTTATCCTTAAAAAGAAAAAAAAAACTCTTCCTCCTGTAGAGTCAGCAATTCCTTAATATGCTGCAAATCATATTTGATTTATATCTGATGCAGCAAATCATATTTGATCATATAATTACTGTAGCTGTTCTTACCAGGTTTCCCTCCTCGTCAGCATTGTCATCCTCACTGTGATGATCATCTAATGAGAGCTGTGTTGTGGCCCCCGTGGGTGAGCTCTTGCCATTGCTGATTAGATTTGGTGGCCGTGTGCTGTGGATGCTAGCTGATCTGTGCAGGTACGGCACCTGCAGCGTGTCTGGAGGCAGGTCAAAGGAGCTGCGCGTCTCCAGAGACTCCATGCGCCTGTGCCGTGGCCTTTGACCAAAAGAATCTGTCCTGCTGAGAGAAACATTATCACCTTCCAACATCCTTCCTCCTCTACTGCCCCCTCCAGCACCATCCTCATCAGAGCTGGAGTGGCCGTCTCCAGAGAGCAAGGAGCGTCGCTCGCCCGATTGCCGCTTCTGCCTCTTTAAGCTCGGGGCTCGGCCCAGACTGTTCCAGCTGGAGCGTCGACTGTTCCAGCTGCTGCTGGAACTCCAGGGGGCATGTGGGGAGCTCAGCACACTTGACTGCAAGAGGAACAGCAGGAAGAACTTTTACAATATTGTCAGATTAGATCATTTACAGTCAGATTTTTACACAAAATCTTGTTTAAAGGAATTCTGCAGCCAGAGAGACTTGCATGTTTGCTTTCACAGTGCATAGTGCTTTTGAATCATCAAATCATATTCAAACTAACTGAAGGTTGCTTTATTCATCCTTCAAAAAACCTCTGGAAAGTAAGAAAAGCAGGAAGGCATGAAGCTGAGAAAAAGTCATTCTCTGAAATAGAAAAGTCTCAACTTGCCACCCACCTCCACAGCAACTAGCCAGCAATGATGTATAAACAGCATACGGGTAACTGGCAGGAGCTCTGAATATTCCTCTGACAAGATGAACTAACAAAGCTTTCAGTTTAACTATATTTCCCAGTAATGAAAGAGTATTATTTTTAATTTAATTTTTATTTTTAAATAAAGTATTTTGTATAAGATCAACTATTTTATTGACTGAATACCAGCATAGTACGTACTGATAAATAATACATCAGCTTATGTATTTCTTGCCAGTTGATTGGAGGCACCTTTCTTTTTTAAGGCAATACAATGGAGCTGCTTCTTACCCAGTCAGTGCTTAGGACCAACTGACTCAATTCATTTAATTGTGTGTTTAGTAATGAAAACAACAAACTACAACAACAAATATTTATAAAGATTCAGAAAGATATCTCATATACCATTTTAATAATTTTTTCATAGCTAATATCATAACACTATTTGATCATTTTTGCTGTTTATTATAATTAAGGAACATGTGAAATCTAATGCAATCAACGCCTCTAAATTTTATATCCTCATATCTTAAAGGTATACACATCTTTACACTCTACTCTAGCTTTAATATAGTTTGGTTAGTGTTGTAGCTTGTAGCAACAATTCTCCAAAGAACAGCAAACTAAAATAATAAATCTTTTGCTCAAGACAGATAAAATCTGTAATATTTACAACTTTATGTAAGTGTGCCATATTTTGGTTGACCACACAACAAATAAATGTTTGCTTTTGTTTGTATACTAGCTGTTTAACACAATGCTCCATTGTATGGTTGACAGCTTACAAGGTTAAGAACCACCTACTGTTCTGGAAAAAAACAACAACAACAAAATACGGGGACAGCCAAGATTTAAGAAATTCAGTTCCATGCTACTGACCGGAGTCTTGTCATGGCAGCCAGGCTCCACAGAAACATTGCTGCCCCTGCGTGACTCATAGCCCAAAGCGAGGTCTTCTCCTCCTGAGATCTTGGGCACAGGCATGGGTGTAGCAGCCGTGTGGGTGATAAGAGGAGGTGTAAGGCTGGCCTTCAGATCCACATGGCCATTGATGGGCACTACTACAATCAAGAGTGTCAGGAAGAGGTAGGACACACACAGTGAACATCAGGTTCCTCTAGAAAACATGGCATACAGCTGAAAAATACATGAGGAACATTTTCTAACATAAATGTTTCAGCATGCCCTTAGTCCCTAGTAAAGCGAGGGTGCAAAGCACAGAAAATAACAAGAGAGGAAATAAGGCCAGACATCTGAGCTCACACAGTGTTTGGTGGCAATACAGCACAGTAAAATAATAATATGATGTTTCATAAAAATATTTTTCATTAATAATAATAATAATAATAATAATAATAATAGTAAAACAAATATTACAGAGAACACAAAAGTTTGTGCAAAGGAAAAATCTCACCAGATGAAGCCGACACATCTTTTTTGTTTCTGCACACATCATCGATGCTTCGTGTATAGAAATCTGCTTCCGAGCCCGACTTGGAGCCATCCCCCTTAGGTGGGAAGAGAAAAGGTGTTAGTGCAGGGCAATAGGGTGAATCAGGGCAGTGTGGAAATAGGTATCATAGACAGGAGGTTTCGTTCAAGTCTGGCCTTCCAATCCCAGCAGCCCTCACACCTAAAGGTCAGAGAGCGACTGTGATCTATGGGAGAGTCATGCATGGACAGTCTCAGTCTGCAGTGCAGCACCACTCTGAAACCACTGTCATCACTGAATTAGCTGTTTGTTTATACAAGGTCTAAATATTTTTCAAATGGATCACTCACATGTATTTCTGAGGAGATGATCTCATGATTAGACCATCTGCTTTATTTGTGTAAATACGAATCCACATGGTGTTGAATATGTGTGTGTGTGGGGGGGGGGGGTTCCGGCCCACTGGAAGAACAGCATTAGTAGAACAGACACATTCAATAATCACACTGTAGAAATAAACTCTGCTATTTTTATCAGAAGCTTGTGTCTCTTTATTTTTGCTTGTATCCCCCTCCCTCTTCAGTCTTCATAAACTCAGTGTTTCAGTGTGGTCTAGCGCAAAACTTCAGCCTTGGGTGGTTTATCAGCAGCACCAGTTAGGAATCTTTCTCTCTCTCTCTCTCTCTCTCTCTCTCTCTCTCTCTCTCTCTCTCTATTTCTTCCCCCCTCACTCCTTCTCTGTCCTATTCTGCACTTGTGTGGTTTTTTTTATTTAAGAAACCTATTAAAATGTCATACTGTTTCAGACAGAGAGATACACAGCTCTAATTTTATGTTCTTGTAATTTCAGGAATGCATGCTCTGAAGGTACAGTCCTCATCTCTTCTTCAACGTGTTGAAACATCATATGTTGTGATGGTGCTGTGTTACTCAAGCTGGGGTTATACTTGCTTTTAACTATGTGCACAAAAAATTGCTCTGCATGTCTTCTGTATTCATTCAGTGTGTTGACGGTGCACATGCGAAAGTATTAACATGACTAATGTGAATGGTGTAATACCATTGTAAATAGTAGGGCCGGTATAATGCATTGTTCTGAACAGACTGGTAAACTAGAGTGTTGTATTAGAATAGTTTTTGAATATTAACATGAACCAATTTCCTACTGTGGTTTGTGTGAAAAATTTAAAATAAGTACTATTTAGTCTTCATACCCATCAAAGTCTGTTCTTGTACCAATGTGCACCTTGTACCAAGGCGTTCGTGACACCTCAACAGTTTGTAGAACTGTCACAGTGTGTGAGGGTGTGGAGGAAAACTCAGGAGACAGGCGGAATTTTAGCTGAGCTCTGGGTTCTCATTTATTCAGTCCATCCTTTTTAGCGCAGTTTTTCAAAAACTCAGCAAAACCAAAACAGCTCGACAGAAATGGGTCTGTCCCAGACCCACAGATTTAACTCTGTCAAGTTCACACTCTGGGGTGTGTGTCACTGAAAACACAAAGCGATCCAAATATGTAGACCAGTGGTAATAAGATACAGGTTAGATTCATGACGCGTTACCTGTCCACAACTGATGCTTGACCACTCCCTGCTGCCACATACACCCACCGCCCAGTGGAGCCATTTCAGTGGGGTGTGATCGGAACAGAGGGTAGAAATGTCCCCCATTAGGTAGTATCGGACGGTGAGGACCACCCACTTGAGAGCCAGACACTTCTTCTCAATCATGCTGTGTGTGGGGTCCGTTTGAGACTGATCAAACTCTCATGTCCTGACTTCTAAGATGCCGTCAAACTGCCCCCAGTTGAAGGCAACATCGCTGTATCCTTGATGCTGCCTGTTACCCATAAATCTGTGAGGCAGCTCCCTCAAGCAATGGAAAAAAAAAAAAAGATGGTGGACCAAACTTCAGAAAAGTGATTTCATATACAAATATAAGTATTTGGTCTTTTTTTTTTTTTTTGCTTAGCTTTTTGAAAAGTTACCTATCTTATAACCCTGAGACTGAAACCAAATATATTTGTTTGATATGAATTGTGAGGCATCTGCTAGCCAACTAGCTAACTCTTTGGTTTAGTTACATGGCATGCGGACTTCACACGTTACTGTAAATGCTATCCTAAAAGGTTGTTCCAAACGAACGTCCTTAGAAATTGCCTTCAGTCGAAAGTCCTACCTTATGAGACACCTGTCTATTACAGCTGTGAGGCAACAAGCAGAAAACTTCCGTTTAAAACATTGGTCTCCCTTACCTAGAGTTTCAGGCTGATGTAAAGCACAGAGCCCTTCTCCCCCTCCATCGCCTGGGACAAAACGGCCTCCAGCCTTCTGTCTTGATGCATCAACCTGCAGAACAAATGGGAGAGAAAAGTCAGGAGAATGCAACAGTGGGCCCCCCCGCACAAAACCGGTTTTACCTGGCAAAAAGCTCACTTGCGTGGCTCTGTCCACTGGACCAGATCTGGTACTCCCTTTTGAGTGAGGTCAGTCAGCAGGATGTTGATGTCTGATAATAACCTGCCAACCCCAGGAAGTGCTTAACCCCCTTTTTTTGGTGTTGGGTCTCGGACAAGCAATCACTGCTATTTAATCAATTTGGGGACGCACCTGCCCATGGCCAAAATGGAAGCTCAGATGCCGTACTTCCACACGTCCAATTGCACACTTTTTCGGGTTTGCTGCAAGTTCCGCCCATCTCAAGGATTTCAGGACAGCCCTCAAATGTTATAAATGTCGCTGCCAATCATTACTATAAATGTCCTCTAAATAAGTGGCATATGCATTGTGCACATGGAGGATGCTGTCAGTGAGACGTTGCAATGTCACTGGGGCTCCATACAAGCGAAACGGAAGGTAACCCAAGCAGAGTGGAAAAGGCAGTTATTTTTATTTATTTTTTTTCCTCAAAATATTGGAGTCAAGGGAATCTGCCAATACTCCTTGGCTAAGTCCAGTATTGAATAAAAGTGGGCTGTGCCTAACCGACCAAACAGCTCATCAATGCGAAGCATCGGATATGCATCAAATTTAGACACCGCATTGACTTTTCTAAAGTCCACACAAAAATGGACCGACTCCTCAGTCTTGGTCACCAAGACCACTGGGCTGCTCCAATCACTGTGGGACTCCTCGATTACTCCCATATCGAGCATAACCTGGAATTCATCCTGAACCAAGTTGTGGGTGGGTTTTTTTGTGTGTGTGTGTGTTCAGGTAACCAGTATGGGTAGCTGCATAGAACTACACCTGGAGGAGTCTCAGTGTGGTGCTCTATAAGGTCTGAGTGTCCAGCTAGAGGAAAAAACATATTGGGAAAATTCCTCTTGCACCTAGGCAACCTGTGCTCTCTGGGACGTTGAGAGGTGGTCTCCACAGGGGACTAGGGTGAATTGGGTCACACTTTGTAGATTTACTTCTGATCCCAGCTCATCCCTCTCCGGAACCACCATTGCCAGAGCCACAGTAACTGCATCTCTCCATGGTTTCCAGAGATGGAGGTGGTATATTTGAAGTGCATTACCTCTATCCTTTTGCCTGACCTCATAGCTGACTTCTCCAACTCGCCATCTGACCTCAAAGGGTCAGTGCCACTTTGCAAGTAATTTAGAGCTCGACATGGGTAGTAAACCAAGTACTTTATCTCCCAGTGCAAATTCCCGTAGTTGAGTACCCCGTCATACAGTCAGGACTGTCATTCCTGGGCCTGATGCAAATTCTCCTGTGTTAGGTGACCTATGTTGTGGAGTTTTGCTCTCAGGTCGAGAATGTACTCTTTCATTTTTGCTGTTAGAAGGTCCCTCCTCCCAATTTTCCCTAATGACGTCTAAGACACCATGAGGCTTGCGCCTGTACAATAATTCGAATGGGGGGAAAACCCTATCTATAAAGGAGACATATTATTCCCCTTTTCAATTATTTTGTATTTCTCCTTGAGATGCTTTTTAAAGTTTGTGAGTTTTTCTTTATTGCAAAAAATGCCTTGATTCTTTTTTTTTTTTTCTCATGCCATTTGAGCATGGTATAAAAAACCCTTACGTTGAAACAGGCTGATTTTGGGGTTGTGCCTTTTAAATTTTGGGGGCGTGCCTTTAAATTTAAATATGTAAATAATGTTGCTCTGATTGCTAATGCAATCCCCATGAGTGTGGATGACAGAGTTGGATGTTAGCCAATCAGAGTGAAGCTATTTATGTATTTAAATTTAAAGGCAGAGAGCAAAATCTATGCTAAAACGGCATTAGAAAATAATAAGTTTCTTCCCCAAACTTTAGAAAAACATCTTGGGGAGGGGGGGAGAATATAAAATAATTGAAAAGTGCATGGCATGTACCCTTTAACAGTCTCCTCAAATTTTATGATAAACAATAATAATACTACAAATAGAAATAACAAATAAATAAAAAAATAAGTAAAAGACACCCCCGACCGTGAATTGAACACAGGTCGCCATGGTGAGAGCACCATATGCCAACCTCCAGACCACCAGAGTGCTCATTGACAGATGTCTGGGCCAGTGATGGCCGTCAAGTGATCCTGTTGAACTGCTTCGTCCAGGGATGCCGGCTAGTGGCACTGGACCCCCTCTACCATTCCTGTTGGAAGACTGACGAATTACTCTAGTATTACTGGCTTGATGATCTGTTCTGTATCCCCCTCCTCTGGTATCAGCTGGTGTCAACAGGAATCATTCAGCTGTTGTGTGTAAGCAAAGGGTGGCTGACATTGGGGAGCTGCAGTGACCTCCACACTGGTGCTGGAATACTCCAGCTGTGTCCTTGCTGGCAGCTGCTTGGAAGAAAGCTGAGCTTCCCCTGAAAGCAAGTTGGAGGAGTCAGAGCCCATTCCTTCTCTGGACATTCCCACACCGTGGCTGCACTTTTGAAGAGCTCCAGAAAGGCCTCTGAATTGCCTGTAGAGGCCATCTTGGTGAGCATCACATGTAGCATGGTGGCAGGGGAAAAAGCTGGATATGTGGTGGGTAGCAGCAGCTTCTGGACTGCCTACCGGCTCTTGCCCTGTTCCTGTACGAGTGCTTCAAGGTGCAGGTGCTGCTTGTTGTGCAGTTTGAGTTGGGTTTGGTGGAGGATAGTGTGGGCCATGATGATCTTGCCGAGTGGGGAGGCTTCCATGGCGACATCAGTCTTCCTCAAATCTCGGGTTTTGGCACCGTTGTAGAACCCGTTGTGTGAGGGTGTGGAGGAAGACTCGGGGGGGGGCAGAATTTTAGCTGAGGTCTGGGTTTGCATTTATTGAGTCCATGCTTTTCAGTGCTCTTTCAAAAACTCAATGAAACCAAAACAAGTCAACAGAAATGGGTCCATCCTGGACACGGTGTCTGTGTGCGCGCATGTGTTCGTGCGTGTCCCGCAAGCTCTGCCAGCTATATTGCGTGCTCTCTCTGTCTCTCTCTTTCTCTCTGGTTAAGGGAGTCACTGAAAGCACAAAGAGACACAAATAAGTTAGACCAGAGATTATAATATGCAGGTGAGAATCATGACATGTTACCTACCCGTTCAACCTGCCTTCTCTCCTCCACAGATGGTGCTCAACCATGCCCCCACTGCCACACAGTTTTAAAGGGAACCAAACTTTATTGTATTGTGCACAGTATAGTAAGGTTGAATGCAGACTAGTGCAGAGCAACAAGTATGTCTCCAAAATATTTGGCATGAACTTGCTAAAGAATTTACAGGTCAGCAGGGAAACTGGTGGACAGGATTGTTTTGGCTCTGATGTGCCATTTAGTAGATGCTGCTTTTATTACTCCAGGTGTATAAAAGGTACACCGGCAAGTATGTGTATGGTTCTGCTAGGCAACACCACCAAATGTACAGTGAGGGAGGTTTTAAATTCTTTAGATCACTATTGCTTAAACCATTCTTTCAGAAAAAAAAATAAAGCAATGTAAAATGTGTGTTTTCTAAGGTTGTATTTGTTAAGACTTGATCATATTTTGTTAGCCATTCTTGCAGGAATGTAGATAAATACCAAAGGCCTCACAGACTTTACTGTCATAGTTGTCAACTATATGTTGAAATCACTGGGTTTCTTAATTTTTAATTTATTTCAATGTCCTGTAAGTTTACAAGGTACCAACCAGGAAGGAGGCCTCAGACTTCAATGGCACAGTTCCCCCAGTTTTTCCTTACTTGTGTGTTCTCTGCAACATCACTGTCTTTTCTGAAAAGGTTAGTCGCCTTCATAGAGGCAACATTACTACATTTTCTTATATTTATATGCCTAAAGTGCCAACTAAGATATTCAAATTAACACAGATTTAACAGAGAAAAAGCAGATAAGCTAAAATAAGCTTAAAAAAAAGAAGAAGCGATTTTGCAGTCTGTGATGGAATCTGAACGTTTCAGTCGTAGGCTGATTGAGTACAACCCCAATTCCAAAAAAAGTTGGGACACTGTGTAAAATGTAAATAAAAATAGAATGCAATGATTTGCAAATCGTGGAAACCATATATTTAATTGAAAATAGTACAGAGATAAATTATCCAATTTTATTAATAATAAATAAATTATCCAATTCTCTGAAACAGAGAAATTTTATTGTTCTTGAAATTATATGCATTATATTATTTGATATTGATATGATATTATGATAAACACTACTGTAGTTATGTGCTATCTGATGTATGCAATCTCCCCCCCCCCCCCCCCCCAAGGACTGGTCTGTACATGTTGCAAGTGGTCTGCATGCTAAGGGCCAGCTTGACCTTATGGAAAAGTAAGTCGATTCATTCAATCAGTTCAACAGCTCTATTACTGAAGGTACTGATGTTTAAATATTTTTTCCTCAGCTCTAAAATTGATTTAACGTTTTACACTAGAAAATTTTATTAGTCATTTGGCAGCTGCATTGTTGGCTCTACTTATTTCCCTGACTACTAAGATGACTAGAGATGACTGAACTCAACGTAATGACAGGATTATTGGGAATTCAGTTGTTATGGCATATAGAAATCACTAGAGAAACAAGAATAATAACCTGCGTTTGTGTATTTATTAAAATATTTTATATAGTTATATAGTTTATAAAAGTGATTACATTTCTGTAGGTACCCAGAGTGGGATGGGACTGTTCGATCTTCTAGAAGGTAAACAAATCTGGTTAAGAATTGGAAATGCACTTATTACACAATGTTTTAAAATACACATTTTGTAGACTAATTCTTTGTAATTTTATTAGAAATGATGGTCACGCCTCCACTGACATAAGGGGTAAGTCCTCATCTTTTTCTGAGCATGTTAAAAATGTTAGTTGTCATAATATCATATAGTAATTGTGCTGTATCTTGTACAAGATGGAACCTCAAAAGAAAATACTTCGGACATGAAGATGCCACAAGCAAAAGATGAAGTAGGTTGTATGTTGCCATTTGTTACTGTATATTTTAATTCTGCTGTTGACGAGTGATTTTTGTTTCTGTTTTTTAGCCGAGTTCTCGAGTTGTGAGCTTCACACCATTACCTGCTGGAGATGGCATCACTTCAGAGTTGACTGCCATTGCTAAACGTTTTGGATCTGTCAAGAAATCCTTGTTTCTGCCAAACCGGGTACCAAGTTCATTGCATATGTGGACGTTAAATATTCATTTGTGTGGAAATTGAGATTTTAAGTTTCAGTACAAGTATGAACAAAATTACCATAGCTTTAGCGCTCACTGTTAAAATGGTCACTAGATTGTAAAATAATGTGTTCCTTTTCATTTGAATGTGATGTAATTCATTTAAAATTGCATATGACTGTAAAATCATCTAAACCCTCAAGAAGGAAATGGCAAAATGGGAATTTTTTTGGCAGTTAATTCATGACTGCATTCCTGAAGCAAACTGTCAGGTGTTCCTTATTTTCCAAATTCACTCATGCTTTCTAATACTTAATCTCTTCCACAGGGTTATGTGGAAATGACTTCTTTAGCTGAAGCCAAGAAATTGGTTGAACACTACTCAGCCAGTCAACTGAAATTAAAAGGCAAATTAATTCAAGTCACCTTCTCTTGTGAATATAGCACACTAAGGTATGTAGTTTCCATGCATTGATATGAATATGGGTGGCATTTTGTTGTAGCCTCTAGCATGATGATGTGCTTATCAGTTGTCTTCAGTGTTTATAATTTGGTATCCTTTCCTTGCTTATGGTTCAGAGAGGGAGAAGCTAATGACAAAACACAATCCCGGAGCTCTCACACCCACAGGAGATCTAGCCCAGGCAGGCACAGCATTCAGAGGGACTCTCCTAGTCCCAGGAGAAGACATTCTTCAGAAAGGACTCGATCTAGCCCCAAAAGAAAACACTCCTCAGAGAGGACTCATTCTAGCCCCAAAAGAAGACGCTCGTCAGAGAGGACTCATTCTAGCCCCAAAAGAAGACGCTCGTCAGAGAGGACCCGCTCTTCTAGGAGTCGCCACATAAAAGAACAAGAAGTTTCTCAAAAATCTAAGGAGAGCTCTAATACTTCCTCAAATTCGCATCACTCCTCAAGCTCTGCTGCTAAAGATGAAGCTCCAAAATCAGGTGCAGATACAGAAGAAAAGAGACGTGTGAACAACAGCTCTCTTGAAAGTATGGATTCAGACAGTGACCTTGAAGGGCTAGAAGTAATAGCTGATGATGGTGAAGAATTGGCGCATGACATTTATGATTCTGAGCCCACAAGAAGTGACCAGCAGAATTTACCATCCGAGCCAATGGATATAACAAACATTCACTCAGAGGAACAAGTCAAGACTGAAGAGGATTTTCCAAATGCTGGTGCATCAGAAGCATCAAACAGTCTGAAGGAGGGCCAAATGTTTGAAGAACATGAAGAGCAGGAAATAAAGGAGGTAATTTTTCTGAAACTGTGATGTAAATCATACAGTATATACACTGACTGGCCATGTTGTTATTAACATCGGTACACCTGTTCGTTCATGCAGTTATCTAATCAGACAGCCATGTGGCATTTACTTTTGTCGTTTGGCAGGCGCCCTGATCCAGAGAGACTTTCAGAAGTGCTTTGAAGTCTCTGTCAATAAATACATCCTGATATTGATTCACTGTCACAAACTAAGAATACCATTAGGCTAAAAGAACTGTTGAATAGGTAATATAGTAAGAAAAGTACACAGACAATAATTTTTTAATTTAAAAAGTGTTAATTTAAGTACTTCAGGAAAAGGTAGGTCTTTAAATATCTTTTGAAGACTGCCAGTGACTCAGCTGTTTTGACATCTATGGGAAGTTCATGCCACCACCGAGGTGCCAGACCAGAGAACGGAGAAGAGTCTTAATGCATGCCTGCCTTGTACCACGAAAGGTGGTGGGACCAGTCGAGCAGTGCTAGGATCAGAGGGAGCATGGTGCAGTACAGGGTGTGATAAGTGAACAGCAGTTCAGTTTTGCTGGGATTAAGTTTCAGCTGGTAAGCTGCCATCCATGATGAGATGTCTGCCAGACAAGCTGAAATCTGAGCGGAAACATGAGTGTCTGTGGGAGGGAAGGAGAGGATAAATGTCCTCTGCATAGCAGTGGTATGAAAAGCCATGTGAGGATATGCCCTCACCGAGAGATCGAGTATAGAAGGAGAACAGAAGAGGACCAGTACTGAGGATCTTGTCAGACACCATTGTAGAGTCTGAGTGGAGCAGATGTGGATCACCTGCAGGTCACCTGATATGACTGACCCTCCAGGTAGGAAGCAAACCATTGCCATGCTGTGCCACAAATTCCAAGACTCATGAGGATGGACAAGAGAATCTTCTGGTTGACTGTCAAACTCTTCTGAAAGATCGAGAAGGATGAGGACTAATGACAGTTTGACTGATCTTGCAGCATTTAGCTTCAAAGTGACAGCCAGAAGGGCAGTTTCTGTGGCATGTGCTGCTTTGAAGTCAGACTGGTTAGGATCTTGGAGATTGTTCTGTGAGAGAGACAGTTGATTGTAGATGGTGCATTTGAGGATTTTAGAAAGAAACGAGAGAAGTGATACTGTTTAATAGTTGCTGATGTCTGAAGGATCCAGAGTGGGTTTCTTCAGGATGGTAATAACGCTTGCTTTCTTGAATGCATTTGGTACATGACCAGATGTTATGGAGCCATTGATGATCTAGTGTAGGAGTTGGGGTAGGAATCTGGTGAAGGTCTGGATCCCCCCCCCCCCCCCCCCCCCCCCCCCCCCACAAGGTGGCAAAGTCTTCAGCAGTCAGGGAGGATGGAGCAGGAGGAACTGTCAGCTTAAGAGAAGCTGTTGTGATGCTTGCAGGGATCTCGTGCAGAAGTTTCCAGCTTTTCTTTGTAGAAGGCAGTCTTATCAGAAGTCACTTTAGATGAGAATTTGGACAGGAGAGCATGGTAAGAGACAAGATCTGTGTCAAGTTGTGATTTCTTTTACTTTGACACTGCTGTTCTTAATTCTCTCTGATTGCTGCACAAGAGTTATTATAGTTTTTAATTTGTCATTACATTTTATTTTTATTAATTAATATTTCAGTTTAGTTTTACAAGTGCATAATTTTGAGGAATCGACTAGTTTTAGTTTTGTTTTTATTTAGTTTTAGTTTTTCAGGTATTGCACTGCCATAGGTATCCCATAATAACTAGACAGGACACAAGTTGTTTAGCTGGTGTGTGTGTGTGTGGTATATATATGTATATATATGTGTGTGTGTGT
>JAOTRR010000059.1:16536260-16551891 GCA_028570945.1 Gogo arcuatus
ATATAAAATTAATGAATGAGACATCATACTTTAGAATCAATTAGTTGCTTTTAGATGTTATGGAACTTTATAATATGTAACTCCTTAAAAATTTAGTTTCTGCTATTACTTACATTATAGCAGCTATAAACAGTTGATCCATAACCAGCTTCTTTTTCCTCTCTGTCTTAAAGTTAATAAGATTTCAAAAAATGCAGTTTGTCAAGTTACCAAGAAACCGCAAACTCCTCTGTCCTGAAAAATTGCAAGTCACATGGTTACATGGGTATTTTCAAAATGCAGATAGTTTTTATCCTGTAAATTCTTTGTGATACTGAGAATACAGAGACTTTCCACATTTTGAACAATGCTGGGCAATGCTCAGTATGTCAAAAAAGAGGTTAGATTATTTATTACATATTGATTTTATTTAAATAGTGTAGTGGTTGAGGTGGGCTTGGTTAAATTATGTTGGTGCAGAACGTTTCACGCAGAGCATTCATGCAAATGTTTTATATGTTGCTACGCTTGTGCCAGACCATTGATATTCAACATAGAGAAGTTGAGTCTGAATGTTGTTTTTTTTTCCTGTGAAACTGGATTGGGTTGGGGTGTTGTTATAGAAAATTAATCAACATCTTCTGACCAATCAGATTCAAGATTTCAACAGTGTTGTGGTATAATAGTTTTAAAGCATATTTAGTTGCTGAGACTTGAAAAATTCAAGCTATAAAGGAATAGCTATTAACTTTTGTTCGTTCTCTCTCTCTCTCTCTCTCTCTCTCTGTGTGTGTGTGTGTGTGTTTGAACTTGACAACCTATCTTGTTCCGTATCTCTAGCTCTGCAGGCATTGAGGTCCAGCTTGAAGCAGGAGACCTTTGGGGTGTTTCCCAATTCACTGCACACCACTCTGATGATTACATTCCACAAGACAAGATAAATGGTGTGGTATGACAGACTCTGCAGCCAAGCCTCTCATTTACTTCCCATGGGACAGTGTGCGTACCACAACAAGTCTGTGGCTTTTTTGAGTCCCTCCTCTGACAGGCTGTTTGCTTGTTTTATGATTAGAAAGAGAAAATTATCTGTGAATATTTTGGTCACATCACATGTTGTATCTCACAAATCTCTAGGCTACTGTCAGCTTATTGATCATTCACAAATAACATGTTCATGTTTTGTAATTGGTATAGTGTGACGGAAGTTGTAAAATCAAGTTCCGCCTAGTGGTACTCATTTCAGTAGTCATGTGTCTACCAGCAAAAACCAGTCTCAATACCATATGACTGCATTTCAAAAAAGTATTGCTTTACTATAAAATCTTCTGAATTATTAATGCCAACATCCTCCTACTATAGTGAGTATGAAATTAAGTCGGGGTAACTGGAGCTATTCAGACTACCCTGCTCTTTCAAGCTACAGTAGTATAGCCTTAACACAAATTTGATGAAAAACCACAAGAGTCATTGGGATCTCAGCAGATAACCCACTGGGTTAAAGTCTTCTTCCATGAAATGATCATGACCATGATGCACGTTGCACACAATTAAAACAAGTCAGCCAAAGACTAATCTCAGTAAGTGGAGGGCTGGACAAATTATAAATCCATTAGCTAGCCCACTGGGCAAATGAAAGCTCCAATGCTCTTACCCAGCCTTGTGTTTTGGTTACTCTAAAACTCAAATTAACTAGGCTAAAATGACAACTCAATTTAACTCAAAATCATGATGGTCTAGTTAGCGAGTTAAATGCATTAATACAAATAAAGGATATCCATAGGAACATACTTACCAGAAAAAATAAATTCATTCATTTTCTATGCCGCTTATCAAACAAGGGTCATGGGTGAGCTGGAGCCGATCCCAGCTGACATTGGGTGAGAAGTGGGGTACACCCTGGACAGGTTGTCAATCTATAACAGGGCTAACATAGAGAGACAGACAGCCATTCACACAATCATTCACACCTATCAACAATTTAGAGTAGCCAGTATAATTAATCCGCATGTTTTCGGACTGCGGGAGGAGACCCACGCAGGAACAAGGAGAACATTCAAACTCCACATAGAAAGGCCCCAATAGACTGGCAGGTTCGAACCCAGAACCTGCCTGCTGTGAGATGACAGAGCTAACCACTACACCACCATGCAGACAGAAAATAATTAATAATCAAATTCCCTAGTATGAGAAAACTCTGTCTTCATATTCTTTACCCTCTCCTCATAATGCTTCTAAAGTAGCATATCCAATCTGTAGTAATTAAAAATTAAATTGTGCGGTGACTGCATGTTGTAGAAACATTACAATTATATGTTGCACTGTAGACAATAAGAAGTCTTTTTTGTTTGTTTGTTTGGTTTTCTGTTTATTGGATGGATAAATCCAATGGATATGTAACATGGCAAAACTCCAAAGATCATCATCATCATTAAAACTCCACATCATCCGTTCAACTATATCCATATCCAGTTCTTTACTACATGACAGATGGGCATATAAATGGGGTGATTTTAAAATATTAGACCAGAGGGGAAAATAAATCTCTCTTGCTCCCTGGAAAATGATTTTTTTAATAAACATAAGAACCAGGAGTACTCCAGTGTAGCCAGATTGGAATACGTTTAAATGAAATTAATATTTCAACCCTAAAAGAACATACTGTGCCACCGTATGGCCAGAAAGCAAGGGCTGATATACTTCTTTAACACACAGCATTTTCCATTATGTAAAACATTAATTACTTTCATCTGTTCACTTCCTTCCAAGTATCTTATCTGATGCTACTCTCCCAAGAAACCAAAATGCAAACATTTTAAACATGCAGCTAGACAACAATCCCAGAATAGTGCATGACACTCACAGCATTGCCTTAAACACACTGGGACTGAACTCAGACCCCATGAAAAGGTACACAATAAAAACTCTCACAACAGTAGACTCCTGCCAAAGGCCCTGGATTCATTTCTCTGTTCATTTTTTCCCTCAATAATTTTGAGGGTCTGCTCTGCCAAATGACGGGGGGAGTTAGGACCTGGTGGACTCACTCCAGTATGGTGCTGCTCTCCTGAAAATTAAAAGCAGACGCCCAGTTTCTCTCTCTTTCTCTCTCTCTCTCTCTCTCTTTGTCTTTTGAGAGAGGGAGGAGGCAAGTAGGCGAGGTGGAGGGGGTCTGGAACTGTTTTTGTAGCCACATCTTGTAGGAAATCCTGATCCGAAAATGTTAACGAGAGACACGAAAAACCACCAGAACTGTGTCTGCCCCCCTCTTCATACTCAGTGTGACAGCAACACGTAGT
The DNA here is from genome assembly GCA_028570945.1 of Gogo arcuatus. Lineage (NCBI taxonomy): Eukaryota > Metazoa > Chordata > Actinopteri > Siluriformes > Anchariidae > Gogo > Gogo arcuatus. The sequence continues at coordinate 16,539,536 of JAOTRR010000059.1, forward strand.
GGCAAGAAGGCTAGCCAGTAAACCCCCCCCCCCATTACACACAAACACACACACACACACCACACAAATTGTCTCACATAGAGCATTAGAACATTGCAACTCCCTCTCCGAGGCACACACACAACTCCTCCAACTAAATTACAGCCCCACAATGGATTCCAATAAAGCATAGGGGGCTGGGGTTTAGAAAACTTGAAACCATATAAAAATTAAGACGTGTTCTGGGGAAGCCTGACTGCAACACTTAATCTAACCCAGATCACAAAGAGTGATTTGTACACTTGTTGTATTCAAGACTCTAAATTACCAAGTACTCATGATATCATTGAACCAAAAAGCAAAAAGTTCAACAAAAAAAAAAACAAAGCAAAAAACAAACAAACAATAGGACGATAATGATGAGTTCAAATGGCGGGCGATGAAAAAAAATATCCTGAGATGATTGCACAAAAGACTTTCTATTTTGTCCAAGTGGTGCTATTTCTGCCACATTTGCCCTTATTGACATAATCATGTCAATCATAACCAATCTCATCTAGCATGCAATAACAAAAGGGTAAAGAACAATTCAGGTCAGGCCATAACATTCAGGTAAGCTGGTGTCTCCAGAATCCTTTATGCTAATTCAGAGCCAGTGGCATCACCTTCTGTCTTTAGCAATAATGGTTTGGAAACTGTAAATGTCACCATCGTTTTTTGTCAACATACCACAGTAAAAGCAACATGCAAAGCCTCAGCTTATTGTTTGCCACTGAAAGAGCAAAACACGTCCCAGTAAAAAGCAATGAAGCACTACATTGTAATTAGTGTACAGTGGAGAAATTCTAGGAAGATTTCGCCACATACCCTTCCCCCTTCAACTACTTTTCAGGTCTGCAAAGCTGTGACTGCACAAAATATCGAGATGTGCCTCCGGGAAGGCGTTATGTAAGGGAAAATGTTTAACCAATCAGTTTTTATAACAAAATCAAACTACCAGGATGAGCAGGACACCAACACAAAATTAAAAAAAATAAGAAATATAATCCATCACAGCAACACAAAAAGTGTACTAGTGGGTAGAATAGAGATACAACAGAGCTGAAAAACTTTGTCCACACCACTGACTGTAAAAAACATGGATGGTGTGGCTCCATGCCCTTCAATTCTAGAGAAATGAAGCCAAAATTCCTCCACCATGTTGTCAAATTTGGAGCCATATTTTGCATAGTAAGAACTTTCTACTGCTATCTGGAGAAAGAGCCTGCGCAGTAGAGACAAGAGTCGAAGTCAGCTACTAAGTACACCTACTCATTTGATAGGCCCACCCCCTTCTCCCAATACCAAGATCCAGCGTGTTGCCAAGGTTGTCAACCAAGTATATCCAAGTGTATCCACATCTTTGTATGATATATTAGAGTAACATTTTAAAAACTAATTTCTGGGAGAAAAAAAAATCATATATCAGCATAGGGAAAAATAACTGTCCGGATTAGACACTGTAGATGGAAAAACAGTTTAAACGAGAAAGGTGACATGGAAATAGGCTATTTTGTCATTGAAATGTGAGGATGGATGGTGCTACACATTATACTGCAGCCAGACAGCAGGGGCACAAGACCTGTAGTTACTTCACTTTTTAGAGAAAATACACTGTCCATGTGTTTTATAGTCATTGGTCCACACTAACTAGGTAGCTAGCTAATACACAATCTTTTAGCTAGCTGCCATTTATACATCCTGTGAAACCTGCATTCACATAACTCCATCCCATCAAAGCTATAAAACATAAAACATGATGAAAAACACAACCCTAACTGAGAAATTAATGGAGCAATAATGTCCCAATGTTATTTAGCTTTTGTTTGGACAGCTTAATCAGTTATCACAAAGACTTTTTGTTAACTTAGGTCACATAGGCCTTCCTTAGCTTTGTTACTAGAGTTAGCTACTCTAACTAGGTAGTGTATAAACACTATAAATACATTTTTTCACCACTAAAGAACCATTTTAGCATGCTGCGGGACTGTTTAAACAGCTAAGAAGCTGACAAGGCTGCTTTCAGTACACTTCAGTGTTTATAGATGTAACCCTTTACATCAAGTGGTGCTGATGTGGTCATGTTAGCTTATTTTTATCTTTGGAGCATATATTTTGCCATTTGAGCAAGTAGCATGCTAGCATTTTGTAGGTGAATACACATAATACAATATGCATACTGTGGAGTCTAGAAAAATCCTTTTTTTTTTTCCTACAGCAAAAGTATCTGGTGGCACAGGGGATTTAGAACTGTATTCTACAATGCTTTTCTGAGTACTAAGAACAGAATGGAGTTAAGGGCCCTTGGAGAAGTGTCTATAATAAGATTGATGTGAGAGACACATAAACACAACCAAGGAGTCTGTCATCGATCTCTGTTTTCCAGCAGATTTTCTAAGGCGTTTGATACACTTGCTTTGATCACATTATGTCAAGACTTCATACATCTTACATTATCTGTAATAGCCAATGAAACATGCAGTAAAATAAGACATTGTATATGGGACATCTTTGACGATGTTGATATTGACGTTCTCTACATTCAGACCTTCTGCACTTCTCATTTGGTGCAACTATGTTACTGCTATGGAATGTAGCCCCAACAGTAATAGCAGCAGCTACTAATTTTGTCATTTCTTTTCTGAAAGTCTATAGGACAAAATGTTTTTTCCCAATTCTGTTGAGAATAACTTCCAAATTTAAGGCTAATTATAAGTATATGTTATTTTTGATGGCTTTCTTCACTCACACAGGCTGAAAATTCTGATTGGGAATGTGAAAACATGGGGCCATGTAAACATGGAACTGTGTTTGGAGGTGGGTTGGAAATAAGTACTGGTCAGTCCTGGGGTCTATCACTGCCACCTGAAACCCTTTGGCAGCTAAGCATGTCCAAGAAAGGAGATAAAAAGGATATGCAGACAAGTCAGACAACTTAGACATGCCAGCAAAGATTGATAAACAATCAGGAATTCCTCACCTCTTGAGCAGTGACAATCCCTCCTCACACACACGCATTCATGATGGCGCCCTAACAAAGGCACATAAACAAGTCAGACAGAGGAACCATGAAAACCCAGACTGTGAAATAGGTGTAAATCCAGTAAAGAGAAAAGGCAACCTCAGATCTACAGCCATTGAAGACCAGGACACTCTGAGGCACATAGGACAGTGTGACAGTGACTGGATAATATAGGAGGTTGTTACTTTTATCCTAGAAAAGTGCATTAGAGGATAGTTGAGGCTGAAGCTCATGGGTCATAACACAAAACGAAAGCAAATAGAAATGGTAGAGGTAACAAGCTTCAGAGGCCATATGGGAATTTGGTTAAGCTGGCCAACATACATCCCACACCTTCCAATTCGTGCTCTCTCGCTCTCTCTCTCTCTCTCTCTCATGCCATTCCACTCAGCCCAAGTCTCCTCCAATTCTCTAATGAGAAAAAGCTGGTAAGAAAATCCTGGCCTGATTCCTACATAAACTTACAGACATCTCACGGAAAAGCCCAGAGAGAAAGCGAGAAGAAAAAAGTAGGAAAGAGTGAAACAGAGAGGTGGGAGATCAAACAAAGTAAAGAAAGCCCTGAAAATTAACAAAAGAGAATGAGATTGTCACTTCCATCATAATATCAATGTTTCCTTGATGATACATACAATATTCGGGGTTTTTTTAATTCTGCTTTCTAAACATCAGTGGCTTGTTTTCTATCAGTGATTGTAGACTAACAGCAAGATATAATTTATCATATGGAGCAGCTATCACAAGCTGAAACTGAATGGATGTATTGATTTTGAACAGATGCACTGCACCACTTCTCTCTCTCTCTCTCACACACACACGCACGCACGCACGCACACACTACACATTGTTTTTGTTTTATTCCTCTAATACCACAGTAATTTGCCAACTACAACATTCTTTGTATTTATTAAAGGATGACATGACACTTTTAATCCATTTATTGTTATATTTAATGTTGTGGAAAGTCCACAAAGCAAGTTAGTTCCCGTATCACTTATATTATAACAGCTATAAACAGTCGTTCTCACCAGCCTCTCTTTTTTCTCTCTCTTTCTCTTGAAGTTAAGATGAAAAAATGCAGCTTGTCATGTTGGTGACAAACCACAAAGTGCAAAGTCATCTGCACTGCAGACTTTCCCGCAGTGTAAAAAACTCAAAGCGTTGATGTGGAGTCTCCTTCCGTAAATGTGAAACAAACATTCTCCAGAACAAACAGAAAGCTTAACCATAGCAACTATTGATCATCAGCACTTTTGAAAAATGTGTTTATTGGTAGATTTAAATTCAATTTAAGATCTATTAATGTAATTGTTACTATAGAAACTGTAACATATTTGAATAAGCACATAAACTTGGGCAGTGGTGCTCTGACTCCAACTTCCTAACAAGCTGGGATATGCAAAGAAAAGAATTTCACTGTGTTGCAATGTATATGTGACAACAAAGGCATCTTCTAACATGAGCCTGTTCTTGCCTTGCCTTCTAACCAATCAGAATTAAGAAGTGTGCCTGATGTAATAATTAAGAAACCAGAGAAGAAGACTGCAAAGAGACACAACACATCCACACACACACAGGCTTACTTGCAATCACAGCAGTAAAACAGACACAAAAATATGACATTATTCACAAATTTAGAAAAAAAAGAAATGCATATCTTATATTGGAAACTATTACGACATTTGGCATGTACTGTACACTCATTGGCCATTTTAATAGGAACATCTGTCCAAATATACAATCAGCCAATCATCTTGGCAACAGTGCAATGCATAAAATAATGCAGATACAGGTCAGGAGCTTCAGTTAATGTCCCCATCAAACATCAGAATGGGAAAGAACAAGATATGAACAGGAAGCACAGTGGGCATGGGCTCACTGAACATGGACAGTTGAAGATTTCAAAAAGCCAGGAGACGTTTTTCCAATCATCAACTGTTTCTGCCTATAGAACTGACACTCACCGGATGTTTTGTTGTTGTTGTTGTTGTTTTACGCACTATTCCATCTGTCACCAACAAACATGCCATGGTCAAAGATCACATTTTCTTCATTCCAATGTTAGATGTGAACACTAACTAAAGCTCTTGCCCTGTATCTGCATGATTTTATGCCTTGCGCTGCTGCCACATGATTAGCTGTTAGAAGGTGTTCCTATTAAAATGGCTAGTCAGTCTATATACAGACAAAAGCACACACAAACACTCATTCCTGAATGCTTGTTAATCCTAAATGAAAAAGTTAAGGGCACTTATTGTACATCAAATATGCACACAAAGATAACTGCTGACAGAAATAAAATAATTCATATATGACTAAACTCCAAAATTCATGCGGAAATGCACTCTGGTGTTTTCTCCAAAAAGATTTCATATAGCACCAAGCTTAAGACAGAAGCTCATCTTCTGAGAATTTAGTAAGACATGAAACAGAGCAGTAATTTAAAGTACAGATTAGCTGATGTGTAATTATATCTACCCTCCCTCTTCAAAATGCTGCCTTATAGATGACTGGCTTTGACAGTGCCTCATAATGAGCCTCTGTACATTAATTAAACTCCTTGACATATATGATATCCTGCCTGAAATGTGTTATAGGGAAAAAAGGAAAAGAAAAAAAGAAATGATAGAATTATAAAATATTAAACAGAAAGTAATGGCAATTGTCTGCACAGCAAGGATGGTTTCAAAAACCTTTTAGACTTTTTAGACTAAAGGTGGAATTGGCTGCTTGATTATGATTAATTGACAATAATTAAGGCCATGAATGCTACAGGAGTCAAAATCGTCTCTCATAAATCAACAATACAATAGCATTTGACAATGAGGTACCAATTAGACCAGGAGTAACAATGCATAAGAAGTAGAAAATTGCCAAGCTGAATGTGCTGGTGATATTATGAGAGGGCAGAGACGGTAGCAGGAGGTGCCAACAGCTGAAGCGATTTCAAAAAGAATGAAAATCTAGCATTCATGATGGGAATGATTCCTAATGAACAGAGCGCTTTACAAGCACCATTCCACATCCTGAAAAATCTACCAGCTCTAAATCATGTCCCTGGCACAAAAAGGCATTTGTTTGAATTGTGTGACCAGACAAGAACTTTTAATGAGCATAGAAGAAAAGCAATAGGCATTTCCTGAGATTTAGTACAGTTCTGCTAGGCTCTGTTAAATGCAAATGAATAAACACAGAGGAAAGAGAAAGAGCTTCTCTGTGTTTGTCAGATCGAGAGGCAACATTTTCAAACATTAAATGTGGAGAAGTACAACAACCTGGTGGTATCAGGAAGATGTCCTGCTGTCAGCGCCAAACACACACAGGCATACACAACTCAGGTTTAGGGAGCTTCTAGAATGCTCTAGCAAAGTGAAAAAGAAATGATTTGAGCTCAGCAACTTTATGTCTGTATTATATATAGCTTAATTCCATGATCTGATCACTCATAATGTGCTTGTTTCTGCAGCTATAAGTAGGAATTACTATGCATAACTACATATGCATAAGTATACAAGAACAAATCTTTACTGTGATCTCCTTAAGTAATAAGAAAGAATTTCCATTAAAAATACGAACAGCTATAAAGCACTTAATACTTCTAAAAATGTGTTCTAATACTCCTTGTGATGTTTGGATATGGTAAATGCTCTAGACTCGTAAGCCAGCAGGGCAGACATTTTCTGCTGGTTAAGTAAGTGTTCACTTCATGTTCTATTTTACAGATAGATTAGATAAGCCAACAACTATTTATTCTTGAGATAGAAGCAAGACAAAAGAAATTGGCAGAAAGAAAGAATGAAAGAATAATTTAAAGCTATTTTCCAAAGTTTTCAAAAAATCCTTTGTACTGTTGTAGTTTCAGTCTGAATAAAACTGGCAGCGGTGCCATGAGAATTGCTCTGGCACTTGCCAGGCACTAACCAGAATAATAGGCGACACCTAAAGGAATCCTCTGCTTCTGCCCCACACTCAGTTCCCAGTCATTTGTAGAACCATTAGTGAAGATTTTCCAGACATCAAACTGCAAATCATTCACTAAGTACTCAATCTCTCTCACACAGTTGCACACAGACTGCACCACAAGCGCCAAGTATAACCAGAATATGTCAGACTGACAGACAACCACTAGAGCTATAACATGCCATAAGGAACTGAGCTATAGGAGTGAATAAATGAAGCATGGACACAAACAAAATGAATCACATGAATGCATGCAACAATTACGCAGGATTACTTGGATTATATAATGCTGAAATACATAAATCATTTTTAGGGTTTCTACAAACATTACAAATTACAAATGGCATTTGAACCGTGGGAATCTTCAAGAATATAAGGCAGCCAGAGTGAGGTTCCCTCTTCTCCAGAGAATCCAGAGAATTTTTCCAGGTTTCCTATGATTAGAGTATCTAATCAATCACAGCTACAATACATAAAATGCATTTTAAAACAGTGACCTTTATGTAACAGCCATGGGGATTAAATGGAAATTTTACACCGTACATCTCAATAAAAGATTTCTCTATTAATCCTTGGGGACTTATGCCACAGCTGAAGTCAACACAATGATGTCAAGTATCAAAATGTCCATGTACACTACTGATTAATGTGAACAAAGAATGCAGCCAGATTGAACATGTATCTGGAGCTATAGGGAAGGGGCACTCATCACTTAGAGCAATCTACTGTACATGGTATATCTACAATAATACTTACTGCTTTATTATTTTTTTCATTCAGTACTGGTCAATGCCGTCAATGACTGCATGTACAAAATCTAATCTTTGACAATCCAGTATGACCCCCAGTGCTGAACTCAAATCTACAGTATTGAATTAAACCTTAATGTTCATTTCAGTACATTTGTAGATGTTCATTCAATGCTGGAGACGTTGATCTGTTAGGATACATAACACATTCGCAGTCTATCAAACACCATTTCAAATGAGCAAACGGACTGCCTATGTATTTGTGTAGGAGGATGAATCTGGGACAATGAATTTCCTATAGCTCAGTTAATGAGGTTCCTTTTGGGTCCTTTCTTACACAGACAAATACAGAACACGAAGATGCAGGAAAAATAGTGGCCTTTAAATGATAGGGAAATGTGGAGAGGCAAACAGACCCTTTTATCGGTGAGGAATCCCAGACATCCAATACCTCTGTAATAGCTCAGTCCAAAAGAACCACACGTTTTTTCCTAAAGCCAGTGGCGGTCTTTTGACAGAAATTTTGCATGGACATAGGCTTCTGTGGTGAAGGAGAGAGCGTGAGGACGACTGAGAAACAAGCAAAAGAGTAAGACAAGTGTGTTTGATTGGGCAGCCTTTCAGAGCCCGCAAGAGTGATCATATTTCCCTGCGAAGAAAAACAAAGCATCTGCACCCAGACATCACAATCAGGTCCAGCCCGCTTGCCTATCCAAAAAAGCATTCTTTCCTTCAGAGAAACTGCTGTGAGTCCATCTCAAACCAAACAGAGCACCTACACTAAGAAGCATCCCCCACTGCCTGCATGACCCCTGACTCTCATATGTGAACCACAAAGATTTCTGCGTCAGCAGCAGCCTCTCAAAGTATACCATCATTTCTGCCACCAGTAGGCCACTTTTTAAATCAGAAAATGAAAATTCTGAATGTCTATCCACTGAAAAGACAATTACTTAAAGATGTATCTAAAAACAGAATTAATTTCTATGCTGGACCTTCTCAAAACAAGAGCTTTGTACGCTGAGTAAATTTCATTTACACAGTGATACAAAGTTGGATTGTTGTCTCATCATCTGTTGTTTTTAATATATATACTGTATGTATTGCACATAATTCTGAATTCAGTCTGACTGGTGTATTATGTAAATAATGTAACAGGCAATGTTCCTCATTTTCCTGTGCTGAGTAGAAGCCGTGGTGCCAGACAGCAGGTGTCTCATTGAAAGGCCTCTGTGGAAACCTGTGAGACAGTCACACTACAGCAAAGCAGCTGTGATTCATACGCAGCCTGACTAATGCTCTCAACCAAGCAGGTACTGTACGGATGCTGAAAGGTGGTGGCTGGGTACTTGGCCTAGATGATTCCACAGATATACAGGGGCCCTGGAATATGTGTGTTAAGAACATAGTGGAGACCCGCCAATGGAAGTAAACTCTTACAGCATACAGAGATCAGACATAAGTAGCCAATTCCAGTTCACAGGAAAAAATGGCACTGATTTATCCAGTGTGTCCACTGTGATCCCTTGTTCAAGACAATAAAATCACCCAGTCAGCAACAGAGCTCATCAATGTGACACTGACAAATGAGGAGATTTTGTGAACAGTCACAGACAGACAGCGAGTTTGCTGGCTAATGAGGTACAATAACCTCCCTCGGCTTGTCTGTCAGACTTATATTTGAATGCCACATTATCCAAGCAGTCAGAAACAACTGTGATCATATTTGTGCCAGACAAAACTCATAAAATTGGATATCTCGTCGCTATCTTTATGCCTTGCAAAGACAGACATGCCTGAAGCTTAAAAAAAGAAAACTCGTTATAAGCAATCACTAAAGCCATGAATGACCAATATCCATTCATATTAGTAGTCTACAGTATTAGTGATCTAATATGATGAAATTAAACAGCATAGCAGTATTCAAAATATGCAAATGCCTTAGGAAGCATCTCGTTTAAAATGAGAGCACACAAAAAAACAGAACTTCATTTCCATAATGTTTTTGCTTTTAGACCAGTTGGAACAATTTTCACACTTAAATTCTCAACAAAAGGAGTCACATCTGTTGTATTCCAGCCATGCACCATACCTGCACAGGTGTGTGTACAGTCTGGCACACACTTTCCCTCCCAGCCATGTGAGGCAAACAGACTTATGCTTTGAGAATGAAAGGATATGGATTGCAGACCATTTTCAGACACCAACTCCTAGGACGTGTGGTTTGCTTCAGGTAGAAGAAGACAACAGGTGCCAGTGAGGGATAGGGCAAAGCCTCTCCACCTCCTTCGGCTGAAGCTGCTTCCTCGGCCACTGGGCCTTCTGCACTCTCCCTCCTCTCTGCTCCATCATGATCCTCATCATCAGCTCCTTGCTCTCCTCCACTAGACAGATCATTCAGTCGGATGAAGGTCCTGGGAAGAGAGGATGTAGCATCTGCCTCCCTCGCTGTGTGTTCCTCAGAAATATTTCCTCCATCCTCAGCCATCATTCAGCTCCTTGAAAGATGAAAGATGGGGTGAAATAAATAAATAAATAAATAAATAGGCAAATGACTTGTCAGGCTGGTGCATGGAGCATTATGAAACTGGTGTAGAAGTCTTTCCTTGAAGAAAAAAAACTTGACAATAGATGAACTTTTTTAACTAAATGGCAGACAGATTATTTTTTGTTGTCCTGGGTTAATATGTGACGTGTTTTCCTGTTAATATAATCTGTAACTATGACATTTATATGACTTGTAAACAGTGGAAGTATTCTTTAAGATTAGGTTATATGTAACGTGTTATTATAACTGGAGGGTTTTCAGTGTGAGAAGCAGAAGCAAACAATTCAGTCATTATTTTATAACAACCTCTGCCAGTAAGTTAATGGAACCTCACTGAGAAAAATGCTGTTAAACAAAGACATTTGTGTAGACTACAGTCAATGCAAGTCGACAGTTGGACGATTAAAAAGTGCAGCAATAAGGAATCGGTAAACAACAAATCCAACAATGTTACATTGAAGCAATCCTCAGATTTTAACGCTGGGTGTTTTTATACCAGGCATCATACTAATGATGAATGAACAAGATGAGCAGCGCGCGCCTCACACATAACCGGGTGTCAAATGGAGCAACGTTTTCTTACCTGTAGGCTAATTGCTTCTGGTATTAACACCAGACGATACACACTCATCGCATGATCGTTTCCGATGACAGAAAAAAAGTAACCCGAAGACAGAAAGCTGGCGAAAAGTCAGGCTCGCGCGCGGAGCTTCCAGGTGATGCTTGGAGCGCAGGCGCTTTTCCGGGCGTCGCGCGACAGCCACATGCCCTCGAAAGTGCGCAGAAGCTCAGCGATGCCTCAACGCGAGAAGCTTCTCTTCGGCAGAATGGCGAGAACCCGACAAAAAACACAGCAACTCCTCGGAAAACAGTGAGAAAACGACGAGGAAAGCAACTGTCCGAGAACTGTTGGTTCCTCCAGTGCGAGCTCCACTGTTTCTCCGCCGAGCGCGCGCGCTTTCATGGAACATCAGGTAAAACAGACACTAAGTCTCTCTCTCTGTCTCTCTGTCTCTCTGTCTCTCTCTCTCTCTCTCTCTCTCTCTCTCTCTGTCTGTCTGTTATTATTATTTGTTCTCCTGAAACATCGATGTCCTACAATCCAAAGTGTCCACTATGTTTACAAATACATACATCTTTGTGTTCTTTTCTTAATGTGCGAATATCAATTTTTGGAGGCTACATATAGCCCACTAAAGTGTGGCAACGCAAACGGAAAAATTGGAAAATTGCTTGTTTTCTAGACAAAAAATATGTCCATTACTGCGAAAAAACGCACCAAAAAATCTCAACGTTCTCTCCGAGTCGGCAACAACGGTCTAGAGCACGAAAGCGCCCATCCAAACGAATTCACAGCTGGATTTGGGTTCAGTTTTCAGTCCCCTCCCTTTCAGTAGCGCATCAACCAAACAAAAGCGGCCAAAAGTCTGCGTGCGCTTTAATAGGCTGAAGTCAGTGTCAGTCAAAACGCGACTCGCAGAGGGAAGGAAACACATCTGGAATTGTATTGTTTACTGTTAGCCAATAAAAAACGGGGAATTCTAATTGGACTTGGACACACTTTTATGATTGGACAGCACTTATTATATGCAAGGGAGTCTCTGTAGCTACACAGAGGGAAACTTGAACAGTAAAATGTTGTGCCTTTACTTTTCTGGGGTGAAAGGTTCAGCTAAACCGTATGATAAGTTATTATGTATAACTGCAACACAGCTATTTATTATATACAGCTAATTTTTGTACCTAATTCAATTAATAAATTGCATATAGAAGTGCACTTGATGTGCAATATATGACATATTTTACAATATCTACACTCACCGTCCACTTTAATAGGAACACCTGTATACCTGCTCATTCTCGCAGTTATCTAATCAGCCAATCATGTGGCAGCAGCACAATACAAAAAGTCATACAGATACAGGTCAAGAGCTTCACTCAATGTTCACATGAAACATCACAATGGGGAAAAATTGTCTTCTCTGTGACTTTAACCATTGAATTGATGTTGGTGCCAGATGGACTGGTTTGAGTATTTCAGAAACTGCTGATCTCCTGG
>JAOTRR010000059.1:16581050-16605884 GCA_028570945.1 Gogo arcuatus
GGTAATATGAAGGAAAACATCCTTAATTTCTTAGATTTCTCACTAAGTTATGTATGCAATTATGTACAAATGGGTGACAGATTAGGGAAAAACCATTGGCTGTATGCTGTGGGCAGCACTTTGCTACCTGGTTTCAGTTCACTTGTCCTTTCAGAGAGCAAGATCACTCGAAATCAATACACAGTTATTGTGATTGATCATTCTATAGTGAAGCATTTCTTTCCTGATGGGAGTGGTCTCTTCCAGGGTGACATTTTCCCCATCCACTAGGCATGATGGTTCACTAACGGGGTTGATGCATATGAAAATAACATAAATCAAATGCTCTGGCATTACTGCCCTTAACTGCATTTTAATAATTTAGTGATGGTGAACAAATTAATCAAGTTATTTCCTATAAAGCAAATTGGGGGTGTTTGTTCTACATTGACCTTGTATGTGCTTTTTGTTTTGTTTTGTTGTTTTGGCAAAATACAACAGCGGGTTCATTCAGGCTTAGGTCCACCAAAACTGGACAATTGGAGATTGGAAAAAGACCAGACAATTGTTTTTCCGATAGTCAACAGTGCAGTTTCAGTGCACCTGTGCCCACTGCAGCCTCATATTCCTGTGCTTGGTTTACAGGAGTGGAAGCACGTTATCATCTGCTGTTGTAGCCCATTCACCTCCAGGTTCAACATGTTCTGCGTACTGGGATGCTTTTCTGCTCACCACGGTTGTAAAGAGTGGTTATTTGAGTTACTGTAGACATCCTGTGAGCTCAAACCAGTCTGGTCATTCTCCTCTGATCTCGCTCATCAAGGTATTTCTGTTTTATTGCATCAACTTCCATGCCACAGTCAAAGCCACTGGGAGCACATAAGATTCCCAATCTAATGTTTGATGTGAACATTACCTGAAACTTGTGACCTATATCTCTATGATTTTCTTACATGATTGGCTGATTGGAAAACTGCATGAATGAGCAGTGATACAGGTGTTCCTTTTTAGAATGTTTGTTGTACTCCAACACCGTCCCCCACCCTCTTTGTTTTTTTTTTTAATACAGTTTACGGGTATATTGGGGAACAGTCTGGTACAACAGTCTCTTTGTTCATCTTAGAAGCTGACTGATTAAATCATTGAGAATATGCTCAAAAACTGTAAATTGACTGTTGGAGTTGACAGTCAGCCCTCACTAAGGACACGCTGAGCTACTAGAAGCATTTATTTGAATTCACCATGCATATTAGAATTTCAGTCAAGATGGTGTTTTTATAAAAATCTTATTTCAGGTCTAAAAGATTTAGGCAGACCTTTAGTCTTACATCAGTTTGATTATTCAAACAGCAGGGGATTTAGAAGAACAAATATGGCTTTGATTAAGCCATTGAGGAGGTAAGGGATATTATGGTCCTGTATGTGTTTAAAAAAAAAAAGAAAAAAAAAAAAAGAGTATTATAATTAAATATTTAAATTATACTTAAGTGTCACTTGCAGACAAACAAAAACAAAACTACATTGCAAACAGTAATTTGTAGCCAATCTTCCACTAATGGATCTCTGTCAATTTCATTCATTCATTCATCTTCTTTAGCCACTTTATGCTGGTCAGAAACGTGGTGGATTCGGAGGCTATCTTGGGAACGCTAGACAGGAAGCGTGAATACACTCTGGATGGGATGCCAGTCAATCACAGTGGACGATGCATACACATTCATACACTTATCACACCTAAGGGGCAATCTACCTACCAGCATGTTTTTGGACAGTGGGAGGAAACTAGAGAACCCACACAGGAAACTAGAGGAAACCCACACAGATGTAAGGAAAACGTGAAACATTAACCAGACAGTAACCTGAGCTCAGGATTGAACCAGGGACCCTGGAACCATAAGGCAGCAATGCTGCCTGCTAGCCATATATATTTTATTCTTACTACAAGTATATACAGTATATTTTCTAGTTGCACTGTATTTGCTGAATAATAGTTACATAGCATTATACTTTAAGGTAAATAATTAAATAACGTTGAGATTTTTAAGGTCTTAAAGTTTTTAAAATCTTCAAATGTCGCAAGTAATTGGGAAAAAATCTCATTGTTTTCACCATGATGTATCCCACTGTCCTTCCTTTAAGGTTTAAAATTGTCCCTTTAAAATCAGTTTCTAATTAAGGATAGCATCACAATGCATAGAACTAGCATCAAGAAGTTAAAATCAATGGACAACAAGAAGTTAAAACAATTGTCTATAGTTGCACCTGATTTGCAGAACTGTTTAATACAACAGAGGTGGTCATAAAGTGCTGAATGGGTTGAGTGTCAGCTATGATTTGTGTGCATGTAACCTACCTGACCACCTGATCAACGACTAGATATTCACGTATACAGCATTAAGCAAGTGGGACTGTGCTATAATGACAGATAGCTCCCCTCTGGCTGGTGCTATGAAATGTCACATCGTACACAGGCAGTTCAGTGAAGTGAATTTACTACTTAAGCCCATGTTTGTGCTCTTCTCCTTTTCTCTGACCTTCTCCACTTTTGAATATTGATGGGTAACTCCTGTCCTCAGCATCAGTATCAGCTCCATCAGCTCCTTCTCTGAATAAGGCAACTGAGAATACTAAAATCAGATCAGTGCAGCAGAGTAAAACACACACTCCACCTGCTGCAGCTTCCTGGCACTGGGTCAGCAGCAATGAGGACAGGAAAATATGCTGTTCCAGAGCATTTAGCTGGTTACAGAGGAAACCACATTATTGGTGCTACTTTAACACTTTACAAGTCATGTAGTGGTCAGGAAGTACATACTTGAGTTAGAGGAAACTTAGAGGAATTTTTTCTAGAGAAGCATTGGAAAGCATTCTTCCTTCAGACTTTTCTGCATTCTGGATACTTTTTATGTAAATCACAAAAATCACAAAATAATATGTAATGTGCAGATGCTTTTGATGTTAACCATATTATGGTGATAAGATATAAGGTAGTGGGCCTCAAAGGTTCACTAAGGCACTTGTTCTCATGGGGTTTGGACACATGTAAGCAGTCAAAGAAACCTAGTGTAGTGACACTGACATTAAATTCAATGTGGTTTTCCTCTATTGATCAAATAGCCATTAGCTTGTTAGCTACAGGCAGTGGAGTGTGATGTTGTACAAAGAACAAGATAGAGGGATGGCTAATTGTATCCCATGGGAATAAAAGATCTGGGACAGAAACATTCCTCTGCAAATGGCATTTGTGTAGCTTGATGAACCAGCAAAAAGGGCACTGACCTACACTGAGGTGGAGCAATACATGAAAATGTTTTGAAGCATTGTCAGCAGTGCATTACCTTTCTCCAGTCATTGTGTAGCTGTCCCATACAAAAAGCAATTCACAAGGGGGTTTACATGCCAGCACACATGCAACATTTTGGTTAAAATGTGTCTGATCTAAAGTTTCTTTCATGACTCAGAGGTCATGAAACATGACGCCCATTTGTTTGTGTGAGAGAGAGTTACCTTCCCGCTCAAATGATCAATAAAGTATGGATCTATAGTCAACATGGCCTGAGCAGTGGGTTCCACCACCTCGTTATGGGGCAGATACCCTACCGATCATCAGCCAATATGCCACAAGACACACACAGGAAGAAATCAATGGCTGCCTAACCTCCTGAGCAGTCCTCCAGTGAGTCTCTCCAGCCTGCTTTAGACAAAGTATGATGAAGGCTCGGGACTGCTGGAAACATTCCTTTTATAAGACTGACTCACTCATGCTAACAAGTCTGCAAAAAGTCAGAATGATGACAAAGAGAAAGGCTCTTGTGGTGTCAGAGTGACAAAATAAATAGCATTACAAGAACATGCTGCACTTTTAGAAAGAATGGGTACATCTAGCACCCTATAAGAGGTTTTAGATTGTCCATCTGGGGAAAAGATTCTTTTTAGAACCATATAACAGAGGGGGTGAGTTTCATTTCTTTAATTGCACATGCTAGTTTTCTTTCCTTGCTTTTCTTCCTCCCATAACAGCTTCTGTTTCTAAGGTTCTGAGGAAACAAGGAAAGGCTACAAGTACAAGGAATTGACAGCGAATTGACCACTGCGAGCAGAAAAGCATCTCTGAACACAACTTGCTGTGCTCAAAGTTTGATTTGTTGTGCATTATGGGATGCTTTTCCATTCATCATGGTCATAAAGAGTGGTTATTTATGTTACTGTAGCTTTCTAGTCAGCTCGAATCAGTTTGACTATTCTCCTCTGACCTCTCTCATCAACAATGCATTTCCACCTGCAGAGCTGCCGCTTACTGGATGTTTTTTTTTCTAGGCAATATTCCATGTAAACCCTAGCGACTGTTGTGAGTGAAAGATGGCTGGCTTGTTCCCAATATAGTGGACGGTAAGTGTATATATGTATACACTACATTCTACATATGGTTAGACAGTTCTGTGATCTACACTGCTTCATCCTGCACTGGTCAGTCCCCACAGGATTTGGCTCAGAGATGGTGCAAGAAAGAAAATAACCATAATCACCATCCCAAGGCTATTTTCAGTAAGGTTGTACAATAAACACATGGGAAGCATAGATATCATTCTGCATTTCAAGGCATTTGTAGCCTGTGCATTTATTAATACTGGTTTTGTTGAGATACACAAAAGAGGAAAATCTACTGGGACCAAACCTCTTCTGAAACACAGAACAGTGTCCAAGGCACCTCTTGAGCTCAGGTTTGGCCCTGGAAACCACTAGCCCCAGCTTACTGAAGAAAAAAAAAATTCAGAGCTGTGGAATTTTATATTCTTTCACAGGAGCTCCAAGGAGTAAACAGGTATCCCATGCTCAGTCTTTCAGTGCTGCTGCATTCCCACAGTTGGATGGAGGAATGACCCCAGGTATACAGGGCCTCATGTGGCCTTATTACACAGGCAGCTGCTAAAGATAAGGAGGCACTGATCTAAAACCCACTCACAGTAATGATCTCCAAGGGGACCTATGCTTCCACAGCTCCAAGGCTGGGTGGGAGATGATGTATCTTGGAGTTTCTAGGCAGAGATGGGTACTCGAGTTAAATGTTGCATTAAGAAATCTAATGCACTGGACAGTGAAAATAAAGACAAGTTAATAAAACTGTTCTGTTCTAACCTTACATTTGCAGCTTTGTCTGTCAGTTTTGTGAATGCCATACACAGTAATTTATTACAGTACTATTAGTGAGCAGCTCAAAGTGGTACCTAAGTGCAACACTGGAAAAATAATAAAGCGCAGTTTTGTTAGATGTTTTCATAGCGCAATTAAAGTCACCAAAATGTAAGTAAGCAAACTGGTATAGCCTATCCTTAGATACATGTAACTAAAATACTAACTCAAACAAACAAAAACTATATCCAGATTCTGTTTTGAAGGGGTTTTGTTTATCCTCATTCAATAAATAGGGTGAATGCATAAAGCTAAGGATAACATAGATATTAAAGTGGTAGTTATCATTAATATGTCTTTATGGCTACACTCACTACAAGTTGGAACTATTATTGTTATATATCTTCCCAGGACAGCGTGGGAAGCATGCAGATGAGTCGTGATAGAAATAGATTACTATATTGAACCTGAATAAAAACGTGACTAATAGAAGGCTGTTTGTTTGAGCTTTATATTTCAAGTGAAAGAACATCCACAATATCCATATCCATATCCATCCATCCATCTATCTATCTATCTATCGTAGAGTTATATATTATTTTGATAGTGAAATTCAACCCTGCCATCACTGAAGAAATTGTCATAGACCCAGGTTCAAGTGAACTTCAGATCTGACATAGACTTGCAGTTCGGAGACTTGGTCTTGACTCAGATTTGCAAATCAGTGACTTGAGACTTGACTCAGACTCTGGTTCCAGATCATAAAGACAGCTTTAAAATGAAATCATATACTAAATATATGGTTCCACGCTATGTATTAGTAAAACAGTTTACCCAATATAAAAGTAAATAAACTTTGGGATAAAAATAATAGATTGCAAAGTGTGGTCTACGTTCCCTTATCCTCGGAATATATTGAGAGTGAAATTTTCAGCGTTTTAAAGATTTCTAAAGGAATTGGAATCAATGAAAGCACAGCACTGCACTTTATCCAACCACTTTATCCATGTGGAAGATGTGACTAAAGCTGAGCTGTACTGACTATTGATGAGCACTGACTGAAGAGAAGACAGGATAGAACTAGAACATAGCCCCTCCTTACCTGCTTCCTTTGTGAAAGCTTGCTTGCCAGCTCACATTTACTGGGAAACGTGGCTCCCAGCGGATCCTGGGATGCCAGGGAGGGAGTTGGCAGTGACAATCAGCGCCTACTGATGGCAAATTTGTCTTATTCTACTCTCTGTGCTATTATTCATGGGTAGGACAGATTTTCTGCCTTCCTCTTGTTCTGTTTCTATGGAGAAAAGATTGTGGCAGAGACATAATGCCAGAGTTTTATTCATTGTTTTCCATTTCCTTGCATTTGTTTCCTCACAGCTGTGTTGCCGTATGCCATTCACATCACACTGAAGCCCTAAGCTCATATTAACCACATGAAGTCCAGATCAGACTTCAGATTAAAAAAATTATGAAAGATTTCAGAATGGCCTTAATATAGCAAAAGAATGAGATTGAGAAAAGAACTTAATTTTGTCTTTCCATATTATACAACGCTTGCGTCAGTGCAAAGAAACTGGAGATGTAGCAGAGTAATGTAGTGTGAGTTATGCTCCTGAGGCATCTTTTAAATTATGAATCCCACCCATACTAAGAGAATGTCTTCATGTTAAATTCTATCCATCAATACTTAATAAGCAGCAGGCACATGCAAAAGACAGACTGCATGCTAGAAGAACGCTACTCAGTGAGGTTTTTCAGTATCCTTTCAAGCTAGAGCTCAGTTTATGCATGCGCTATATGTTTCACTGCTTTAAATATTGATCTTGAAATATAAAGTGGAAGAGCAGAATGGGTTTGAACCAAAGATGGATCAGTTTTATTGTATAGACAGGTTGATGAAAACATGCTGGTTTATTAAGCACATTTAGCTTCATTTTAAACATTTGATACATTTCCTGTGGTACTTAATGCATTTACCAGGTTTGGTTATTAAATCTCAAAGCACTTTCTGCTAATATTTGGGTATAGGGTATGTTTAAGTGTGAGAAAGCAATATGGAGCAGTTTTTCTTTTCACATTTTCCCATTATAATCTCAGTATTTCTATTTTTGTTTCTTGACCAGTGTCCTTATGACAAAAAAAAAAGTGACTATTTCCACTAACGTTGCATCTACTCCCTTCCCCTGCAGTTCTGTCACCACCTGTACAGTCCTGAAAAAAATATGACAACCTATAATGCCACTTTACCACGATCAGTCATTACTCTAGCAGGAGTCTCCTGAGCTCCTGTGGGCATGTGACAGGCAAGGCACAGGTGAAGTCCTGGCACACATACGCAGTGGCTTTACCCTCTTGCTGACTCATCGAGGAGAGGACAGGCAGCTTCTGGTAGAGGAAACCTTCTGTATTACCGTCTGCCAGTATCAGAACCTGGAGAGAGCATAAGAGAGCACTAAGAAAGGACTTAAGAAACGCAGAATTCAGGAGACTTCTGAGAATTGGGCGGTAATAAACCATGATAGACCACAGCAAGGGGGGTGATCACAATGGCAGTACCATCAAGCTGTGTGCATGCTACTTGATGTTCAAAATATCAGAATCACTGACCCACTCACACTATATGAATTTGATTATTTGTGATCACTTATTTTGTGGACGTATGGGTGTGCACAATACATGAACACTCACACACAAGGCTCACACACTATACTGTGTTGCAGCCGAGTGCGCTGAATGCCCACATCCCACTTTCTCACAATAAATGTGACAACTGTAAATAAATGTGATAACTGTCATGTGACTAAAGAGAAATAAGAGAAAAATGTGGAGGAAGGATTGGCAGGGGAGATGTGGGCACTGTGGATTGTCTGTCCTGCAAAGAGAACCAGTGGTATAGTACAAAAAATATACTAAATATAATAACATATACTGTGCATTGCCAGGAATCATATTGTTTGAATTTATTTCTGCTGTTCCTAGAAACAACCATAGAAACAATATTAGCATGCTTACATTTTGCCCTCATCCTCCCATACAAATAGATGGAACATACAACCGGATTCAGGAACATGCTACACATGAGAGCAGAAGAATTTAATTTCCTGTCGGACTCTCACTGGCTATTGCTCAGCACTGTTCTTGCTACTAGTTGCAGAAGGTTTCACACTATGGCATTCCTCACTGAGAAAATCAAACATGCTTGAAAATAATGGCACCCTGGCAAGCATGCAGTGAGTAAATCACCAAGCTGGGGGGTACACGCTGGGCTGGTAGTCAAGAAAAACAAGTCAACAACTGGGAAATCATGGCAAAAATAGTGCAGTGTGCACTAGGCTTTAGTGGATCATGTATAGTTGTCAGTATTTGTTTATGGGCCTTCCTGGCATCTAGGTCGTGCCAAGTGAACTTTGAAGACACTACCACAGAGATGACCCTGGCCTGTCTTTATCTATCCATGCATCTAAGAAAAATATATGAATTTTAATTAGACAACATACAGTCAGTCAATCTATAACAATGTGTGTCCTTTGTGGCATTGGTCTACTAAATAAAACAATATAAAAACCAACCATTCATAATTGTTTTATTGATTCTCCAGGTCTGTGGCTTCACTTCCCACCATTTTTATTGAGAGAGAAAAGCCTGAAATAACTCAATCAAGGATGAAGCCAGTCAGGGGGCTGGCTGACAGTCAATGCTTTGCTGCAGGTCCAGTTAGCACAGCAGCAGGAATGGCCAGTGGGGTAGTAACACTGAGTATTCACTCCTATAACAGAAGGGAAAACTTATTGGCATTCACCTTCCACCCAATACAAAAGCAGCAGGAGAGAAACATGCATGCTTAGGCACAGAGAGGAAGTTGGAGCTACCTAGGAGCAGACACTGTCTGGATGGAAATTTACTTTCTTTCAGTAAATACCCACTTATGGAAACATATTGCAGAATATGACAGGGGTTACTTGAGAGAAAACCCTGGGAGCTGAAGTATCTAGTCAGACATAAAGCAGCAAATCCATTTGCTTTCTGTTCACCTCTCTTGGCCAAGAAAAGAAATTCCATATTGTGATCTTTTGACAGTCATGATTACAATTCAACGTTTGAAAAGCTGTTTTTTCCAATCACCCAGGCAACAAAGCTTGTGCCTACTGTTAAGGATTCTCACTTTATTGCAACTCAGAGGCCGTGGAGAATTCTACATCATGACCTCCTCACTAGCAGCCTGGGGCAGCTTCCTGTCAGACGTGTGGGACATGGGCTGTCATGAGCCAGCCTTGGAGTGTAATGACACTCCACCAAGGCAGCACGTCAAAAAAAACAACATGCAGACCAAACACAGAACATGTGGAGACACTTTAGGGTTACAGAAGAGGACCTTTTTCCTCATATCTCAGAGATCTACATAACTTTGCATAGATGGTCAAACATTGTGTCTCACACAAGCCCTTGTTTAAATATATGCTGAGTGTATGAACCTCTGTCAGTGATTCACCACATTATAATAAATAAGTTACGGGAAGAACTTGAGTCAGAATAAACAATTCTGTAATCCCCTAAATGTGAACACTTCCAAACAAATATAATTCAATTTGTTCAAAATCTCAGTTCTCTTACCAACCAGAAGACCACCAACCAAATGCAATAATAATCATCAATTGTGTTATGACTCATCCGATTTTCCATTACTGATGGATAAATGGAACCTACCCCATTCCTACACCTCACTCCTGTCTAACTGCTCGCTAATGCTTATCTTATAAAGTGATTCCCATCTCCAAGCTGTCAGGATCTCCACACACAACACCTAGTAGTGCCCAGCAACTCCCTTGAGTTGTCTAACCCATGATTTCCATCACTACAATCACACTGATATCCATCTTCCAGTCTGTCAGCTCATTCTCCTGCACACGCGCACACACTCGATTAGTCTGGGCAATTTCATCAGGTTTGTCTCCTAGCAGACTAGAACTGCTTTAGAGAGCTTGAAGCTGTCAGCACACACAGGTGGAGCACATGGCCATTACTCATTTCATTATCTGCTGTTAGTTTATTTCTGAGTGCAGGAGGCATGGAGGATGTCAACCTCTTTCCACTGTCTCCATTAACCTCTCCAGAGATAGACGACTAATGTGTAATCATGTGGGGTAACCTTAACAAAAGTGTAAATACTGTAGATGTATGGATTGCATTATATATAATACAGTAATATAGACTCACCAGCTACTTTAATAGCCACAACTGTACACCTGCTCATTCATGCAAATATCCAATCAACCAATCATGTGGCGTGTAACCTGATGTGGTGTTCAGCTGTTGTAGCCCATCCGCTTCAATGTGTGATGTGTTATGCATTCCGAGATGCTTTCCTGCTCAGCACGGTTGTAAACAGTGGTTATTTGAGTTACCATAGCCTTCCTGTCAGCTCAAAACAGTCTGGCCATTCTTCTCTGGTCTAGCTCATGAACAAGGCATTTTCACTTACAGAACTGCTGCTCACTGGATGGTTTTTTTTTTTGCTTGTTTGTTTTTCACAGCATTCTGTGTAAACTCTAGAGACTGTTGTGAGTGAAAATTCCAGGAGATCAGTTTCTAAAATTTCAGTTTCAGTTTCTGAAATACGAAAACTGGCCTACCCGGCACCAACAACCATGCCATGGGCAAAGTCACTGAAATCACATTTAATCCCCATCAGGTATTGCCTCAGGTAAAAGAAAATGAACTGTTTAAGCAAAGAGTTTTGTATCTTTTCTTTTCTGCCTGACATGTAGGACAATTTTTCTAAACCTTGCTCCCAGACAGTTGTCCACATGAAGTTGAAAAATGGGGGAAGATTAGAAATCAACACAAAGGTTGTTTAAGGGGATATTTAGATAGTTAAAGGGGCCTAGCATCATAAAAGAGTATTCTTTGAGACCCTTGACAGATCTCCTACACTAGCACACAACATATCAGAACATATTTAGACAGGGCCATCCATGATCTGGCTACTTTACGATGTTTGCAACCACTTTGGCTCTTTACTACTCAACTCTCCACAGGGTTTCTTCTTAATTGCTGGCTAGATTTCACACTGCAGCAAAGCAGCCTTTTCTTTTGAGAAGGAGTACTTGAGGGAATGCTCTGCTGGGGATAATGAATGCTTTCTCACAAATCCAGGGTTAAAGCTCGACTGGTCGATGCTTTTTCTCCCTGAGGTGACCTTTCACAATCAAAGTGGTAGGTCTACAACTCAGTGGTTTTATAGAAAATAAAATGACTAACAGGATCTTATACCACAACACTGTTGAAATCCTGAATCTGATTGGTCAGAAGACATTGATTAATTTTCTGTAACAGCAGTTCTGACAGTAGTGCCAGCTGTAATTCAAATGTTAAGTTTATATTAATGCACACATTCAAATACATTATTGCTTTTTATAGTAACTCATTCACAGGATCATTCACTTGAATGATAGATGATCTACATAAAATAATAAGTAAGGGATAATGTACAGCAAGCCGGTCATTATTGCGATATAAACCCCAACATGGTGATGAATTATCCCACTTATTACACGGCTACTTACTAAAGAAATCAATAATTTGACATAAAATATTGATATGATTTTACTGATTTAAAAATGATTATTGCTTCTGCTAATGATGTGGTCCATAGCAATGGTCTGTTATACAGAAAGAACAGGTCATAGATTGCCATAATTGACCAATCAGAATCAAGTATTCAACAAAGTCGTGTAAAAAATAATAATAACAAATGTAGTGTTGTTATTTAACAAAGAAAAAAGTTTTTTGCAAGGAGATGTTTAACATTTATTTAAGGGGTCTCTGTAAAGAGACAAATGAAAATTGTAATCATTGGTAAAATCGCTGTCAAATTAGACTGCAGAGCAATTCATTTTAGAGCTCTTCTCTATATGTAAAAAAAGAAAGAAAAAGAATAACAAATTAGGTAAAAATGAATTGTGCTGCAAACATTTTACTGTATACTGCATGAAGAACGATGTTCTCAAATCTCTGAAATTCTACTGCCTAATATGTCAAAATGCATCTTAGACCAGCACACTTCTAATATACAGTACACCTATACAGGCAACACATCAACGGAACACACACACACACACACACTTTAAAATGTGTCTAAGATTGTGATATATAAAAGCACATATACATATATATATACATACATATATACATACATATATACATATATGTATGTATGTATATATATATATATACATATATATATATATACATATATACATACATATATATACATATATACATACATATATATATATATACATACATATATATATGTATGTATATATATATATATGTATGTATATATGTATATATATGTATGTATATATGTATATATATATATATGTATATATATATATATACATACATACATATATGTATATATGTATGTATATATGTATGTATATATATATGTATATGTGCTTTTATATATCACAATCTTAGACACATTTTAAAGTGTGTGTGTGTGTGTGTGTTCCGTTGATGTGTTGCCTGTATAGGTGTACTGTATATTAGAAGTGTGCTGGTCTAAGATGCATTTTGACATATTAGGCAGTAGAATTTCAGAGATTTGAGAACATCGTTCTTCATGCAGTATACAGTAAAATGTTTGCAGCACAATTCATTTTTACCTAATTTGTTATTCTTTTTCTTTCTTTTTTTACATATAGAGAAGAGCTCTAAAATGAATTGCTCTGCAGTCTAATTTGACAGCGATTTTACCAATGATTACAATTTTCATTTGTCTCTTTACAGAGACCCCTTAAATAAATGTTAAACATCTCCTTGCAAAAAACTTTTTTCTTTGTTAAATAACAACACTACATTTGTTATTATTATTTTTTACACGACTTTGTTGAATACTTGATTCTGATTGGTCAATTATGGCAATCTATGACCTGTTCTTTCTGTATAACAGACCATTGCTATGGACCACATCATTAGCAGAAGCAATAATCATTTTTAAATCAGTAAAATCATATCAATATTTTATGTCAAATTATTGATTTCTTTAGTAAGTAGCCGTGTAATAAGTGGGATAATTCATCACCATGTTGGGGTTTATATCGCAATAATGACCGGCTTGCTGTACATTATCCCTTACTTATTATTTTATGTAGATCATCTATCATTCAAGTGAATGATCCTGTGAATGAGTTACTATAAAAAGCAATAATGTATTTGAATGTGTGCATTAATATAAACTTAACATTTGAATTACAGCTGGCACTACTGTCAGAACTGCTGTTACAGAAAATTAATCAATGTCTTCTGACCAATCAGATTCAGGATTTCAACAGTGTTGTGGTATAAGATCCTGTTAGTCATTTTATTTTCTATAAAACCACTGAGTTGTAGACCTACCACTTTGATTGTGAAAGGTCACCTCAGGGAGAAAAAGCATCGACCAGTCGAGCTTTAACCCTGGATTTGTGAGAAAGCATTCATTATCCCCAGCAGAGCATTCCCTCAAGTACTCCTTCTCAAAAGAAAAGGCTGCTTTGCTGCAGTGTGAAATCTAGCCAGCAATTAAGAAGAAACCCTGTGGAGAGTTGAGTAGTAAAGAGCCAAAGTGGTTGCAAACATCGTAAAGTAGCCAGATCATGGATGGCCCTGTCTAAATATGTTCTGATATGTTGTGTGCTAGTGTAGGAGATCTGTCAAGGGTCTCAAAGAATACTCTTTTATGATGCTAGGCCCCTTTAACTATCTAAATATCCCCTTAAACAACCTTTGTGTTGATTTCTAATCTTCCCCCATTTTTCAACTTCATGTGGACAACTGTCTGGGAGCAAGGTTTAGAAAAATTGTCCTACATGTCAGGCAGAAAAGAAAAGATACAAAACTCTTTGCTTAAACAGTTCATTTTCTTTTACCTGAGGCAATACCTGATGGGGATTAAATGTGATTTCAGTGACTTTGCCCATGGCATGGTTGTTGGTGCCGGGTAGGCCAGTTTTCGTATTTCAGAAACTGAAACTGAAATTTTAGAAACTGATCTCCTGGAATTTTCACTCACAACAGTCTCTAGAGTTTACACAGAATGCTGTGAAAAACAAACAAGCAAAAAAAAAAACCATCCAGTGAGCAGCAGTTCTGTAAGTGAAAATGCCTTGTTCATGAGCTAGACCAGAGAAGAATGGCCAGACTGTTTTGAGCTGACAGGAAGGCTATGGTAACTCAAATAACCACTGTTTACAACCGTGCTGAGCAGGAAAGCATCTCGGAATGCATAACACATCACACATTGAAGCGGATGGGCTACAACAGCTGAACACCACATCAGGTTACACGCCACATGATTGGTTGATTGGATATTTGCATGAATGAGCAGGTGTACAGTTGTGGCTATTAAAGTAGCTGGTGAGTCTATATTACTGTATTATATATAATGCAATCCATACATCTACAGTATTTACACTTTTGTTAAGGTTACCCCACATGATTACACATTAGTCGTCTATCTCTGGAGAGGTTAATGGAGACAGTGGAAAGAGGTTGACATCCTCCATGCCTCCTGCACTCAGAAATAAACTAACAGCAGATAATGAAATGAGTAATGGCCATGTGCTCCACCTGTGTGTGCTGACAGCTTCAAGCTCTCTAAAGCAGTTCTAGTCTGCTAGGAGACAAACCTGATGAAATTGCCCAGACTAATCGAGTGTGTGCGCGTGTGCAGGAGAATGAGCTGACAGACTGGAAGATGGATATCAGTGTGATTGTAGTGATGGAAATCATGGGTTAGACAACTCAAGGGAGTTGCTGGGCACTACTAGGTGTTGTGTGTGGAGATCCTGACAGCTTGGAGATGGGAATCACTTTATAAGATAAGCATTAGCGAGCAGTTAGACAGGAGTGAGGTGTAGGAATGGGGTAGGTTCCATTTATCCATCAGTAATGGAAAATCGGATGAGTCATAACACAATTGATGATTATTATTGCATTTGGTTGGTGGTCTTCTGGTTGGTAAGAGAACTGAGATTTTGAACAAATTGAATTATATTTGTTTGGAAGTGTTCACATTTAGGGGATTACAGAATTGTTTATTCTGACTCAAGTTCTTCCCGTAACTTATTTATTATAATGTGGTGAATCACTGACAGAGGTTCATACACTCAGCATATATTTAAACAAGGGCTTGTGTGAGACACAATGTTTGACCATCTATGCAAAGTTATGTAGATCTCTGAGATATGAGGAAAAAGGTCCTCTTCTGTAACCCTAAAGTGTCTCCACATGTTCTGTGTTTGGTCTGCATGTTGTTTTTTTTGACGTGCTGCCTTGGTGGAGTGTCATTACACTCCAAGGCTGGCTCATGACAGCCCATGTCCCACACGTCTGACAGGAAGCTGCCCCAGGCTGCTAGTGAGGAGGTCATGATGTAGAATTCTCCACGGCCTCTGAGTTGCAATAAAGTGAGAATCCTTAACAGTAGGCACAAGCTTTGTTGCCTGGGTGATTGGAAAAAACAGCTTTTCAAACGTTGAATTGTAATCATGACTGTCAAAAGATCACAATATGGAATTTCTTTTCTTGGCCAAGAGAGGTGAACAGAAAGCAAATGGATTTGCTGCTTTATGTCTGACTAGATACTTCAGCTCCCAGGGTTTTCTCTCAAGTAACCCCTGTCATATTCTGCAATATGTTTCCATAAGTGGGTATTTACTGAAAGAAAGTAAATTTCCATCCAGACAGTGTCTGCTCCTAGGTAGCTCCAACTTCCTCTCTGTGCCTAAGCATGCATGTTTCTCTCCTGCTGCTTTTGTATTGGGTGGAAGGTGAATGCCAATAAGTTTTCCCTTCTGTTATAGGAGTGAATACTCAGTGTTACTACCCCACTGGCCATTCCTGCTGCTGTGCTAACTGGACCTGCAGCAAAGCATTGACTGTCAGCCAGCCCCCTGACTGGCTTCATCCTTGATTGAGTTATTTCAGGCTTTTCTCTCTCAATAAAAATGGTGGGAAGTGAAGCCACAGACCTGGAGAATCAATAAAACAATTATGAATGGTTGGTTTTTATATTGTTTTATTTAGTAGACCAATGCCACAAAGGACACACATTGTTATAGATTGACTGACTGTATGTTGTCTAATTAAAATTCATATATTTTTCTTAGATGCATGGATAGATAAAGACAGGCCAGGGTCATCTCTGTGGTAGTGTCTTCAAAGTTCACTTGGCACGACCTAGATGCCAGGAAGGCCCATAAACAAATACTGACAACTATACATGATCCACTAAAGCCTAGTGCACACTGCACTATTTTTGCCATGATTTCCCAGTTGTTGACTTGTTTTTCTTGACTACCAGCCCAGCGTGTACCCCCCAGCTTGGTGATTTACTCACTGCATGCTTGCCAGGGTGCCATTATTTTCAAGCATGTTTGATTTTCTCAGTGAGGAATGCCATAGTGTGAAACCTTCTGCAACTAGTAGCAAGAACAGTGCTGAGCAATAGCCAGTGAGAGTCCGACAGGAAATTAAATTCTTCTGCTCTCATGTGTAGCATGTTCCTGAATCCGGTTGTATGTTCCATCTATTTGTATGGGAGGATGAGGGCAAAATGTAAGCATGCTAATATTGTTTCTATGGTTGTTTCTAGGAACAGCAGAAATAAATTCAAACAATATGATTCCTGGCAATGCACAGTATATGTTATTATATTTAGTATATTTTTTGTACTATACCACTGGTTCTCTTTGCAGGACAGACAATCCACAGTGCCCACATCTCCCCTGCCAATCCTTCCTCCACATTTTTCTCTTATTTCTCTTTAGTCACATGACAGTTATCACATTTATTTACAGTTGTCACATTTATTGTGAGAAAGTGGGATGTGGGCATTCAGCGCACTCGGCTGCAACACAGTATAGTGTGTGAGCCTTGTGTGTGAGTGTTCATGTATTGTGCACACCCATACGTCCACAAAATAAGTGATCACAAATAATCAAATTCATATAGTGTGAGTGGGTCAGTGATTCTGATATTTTGAACATCAAGTAGCATGCACACAGCTTGATGGTACTGCCATTGTGATCACCCCCCTTGCTGTGGTCTATCATGGTTTATTACCGCCCAATTCTCAGAAGTCTCCTGAATTCTGCGTTTCTTAAGTCCTTTCTTAGTGCTCTCTTATGCTCTCTCCAGGTTCTGATACTGGCAGACGGTAATACAGAAGGTTTCCTCTACCAGAAGCTGCCTGTCCTCTCCTCGATGAGTCAGCAAGAGGGTAAAGCCACTGCGTATGTGTGCCAGGACTTCACCTGTGCCTTGCCTGTCACATGCCCACAGGAGCTCAGGAGACTCCTGCTAGAGTAATGACTGATCGTGGTAAAGTGGCATTATAGGTTGTCATATTTTTTTCAGGACTGTACAGGTGGTGACAGAACTGCAGGGGAAGGGAGTAGATGCAACGTTAGTGGAAATAGTCACTTTTTTTTTTGTCATAAGGACACTGGTCAAGAAACAAAAATAGAAATACTGAGATTATAATGGGAAAATGTGAAAAGAAAAACTGCTCCATATTGCTTTCTCACACTTAAACATACCCTATACCCAAATATTAGCAGAAAGTGCTTTGAGATTTAATAACCAAACCTGGTAAATGCATTAAGTACCACAGGAAATGTATCAAATGTTTAAAATGAAGCTAAATGTGCTTAATAAACCAGCATGTTTTCATCAACCTGTCTATACAATAAAACTGATCCATCTTTGGTTCAAACCCATTCTGCTCTTCCACTTTATATTTCAAGATCAATATTTAAAGCAGTGAAACATATAGCGCATGCATAAACTGAGCTCTAGCTTGAAAGGATACTGAAAAACCTCACTGAGTAGCGTTCTTCTAGCATGCAGTCTGTCTTTTGCATGTGCCTGCTGCTTATTAAGTATTGATGGATAGAATTTAACATGAAGACATTCTCTTAGTATGGGTGGGATTCATAATTTAAAAGATGCCTCAGGAGCATAACTCACACTACATTACTCTGCTACATCTCCAGTTTCTTTGCACTGACGCAAGCGTTGTATAATATGGAAAGACAAAATTAAGTTCTTTTCTCAATCTCATTCTTTTGCTATATTAAGGCCATTCTGAAATCTTTCATAATTTTTTTAATCTGAAGTCTGATCTGGACTTCATGTGGTTAATATGAGCTTAGGGCTTCAGTGTGATGTGAATGGCATACGGCAACACAGCTGTGAGGAAACAAATGCAAGGAAATGGAAAACAATGAATAAAACTCTGGCATTATGTCTCTGCCACAATCTTTTCTCCATAGAAACAGAACAAGAGGAAGGCAGAAAATCTGTCCTACCCATGAATAATAGCACAGAGAGTAGAATAAGACAAATTTGCCATCAGTAGGCGCTGATTGTCACTGCCAACTCCCTCCCTGGCATCCCAGGATCCGCTGGGAGCCACGTTTCCCAGTAAATGTGAGCTGGCAAGCAAGCTTTCACAAAGGAAGCAGGTAAGGAGGGGCTATGTTCTAGTTCTATCCTGTCTTCTCTTCAGTCAGTGCTCATCAATAGTCAGTACAGCTCAGCTTTAGTCACATCTTCCACATGGATAAAGTGGTTGGATAAAGTGCAGTGCTGTGCTTTCATTGATTCCAATTCCTTTAGAAATCTTTAAAACGCTGAAAATTTCACTCTCAATATATTCCGAGGATAAGGGAACGTAGACCACACTTTGCAATCTATTATTTTTATCCCAAAGTTTATTTACTTTTATATTGGGTAAACTGTTTTACTAATACATAGCGTGGAACCATATATTTAGTATATGATTTCATTTTAAAGCTGTCTTTATGATCTGGAACCAGAGTCTGAGTCAAGTCTCAAGTCACTGATTTGCAAATCTGAGTCAAGACCAAGTCTCCGAACTGCAAGTCTATGTCAGATCTGAAGTTCACTTGAACCTGGGTCTATGACAATTTCTTCAGTGATGGCAGGGTTGAATTTCACTATCAAAATAATATATAACTCTACGATAGATAGATAGATAGATGGATGGATGGATATGGATATGGATATTGTGGATGTTCTTTCACTTGAAATATAAAGCTCAAACAAACAGCCTTCTATTAGTCACGTTTTTATTCAGGTTCAATATAGTAATCTATTTCTATCACGACTCATCTGCATGCTTCCCACGCTGTCCTGGGAAGATATATAACAATAATAGTTCCAACTTGTAGTGAGTGTAGCCATAAAGACATATTAATGATAACTACCACTTTAATATCTATGTTATCCTTAGCTTTATGCATTCACCCTATTTATTGAATGAGGATAAACAAAACCCCTTCAAAACAGAATCTGGATATAGTTTTTGTTTGTTTGAGTTAGTATTTTAGTTACATGTATCTAAGGATAGGCTATACCAGTTTGCTTACTTACATTTTGGTGACTTTAATTGCGCTATGAAAACATCTAACAAAACTGCGCTTTATTATTTTTCCAGTGTTGCACTTAGGTACCACTTTGAGCTGCTCACTAATAGTACTGTAATAAATTACTGTGTATGGCATTCACAAAACTGACAGACAAAGCTGCAAATGTAAGGTTAGAACAGAACAGTTTTATTAACTTGTCTTTATTTTCACTGTCCAGTGCATTAGATTTCTTAATGCAACATTTAACTCGAGTACCCATCTCTGCCTAGAAACTCCAAGATACATCATCTCCCACCCAGCCTTGGAGCTGTGGAAGCATAGGTCCCCTTGGAGATCATTACTGTGAGTGGGTTTTAGATCAGTGCCTCCTTATCTTTAGCAGCTGCCTGTGTAATAAGGCCACATGAGGCCCTGTATACCTGGGGTCATTCCTCCATCCAACTGTGGGAATGCAGCAGCACTGAAAGACTGAGCATGGGATACCTGTTTACTCCTTGGAGCTCCTGTGAAAGAATATAAAATTCCACAGCTCTGAATTTTTTTTTTCTTCAGTAAGCTGGGGCTAGTGGTTTCCAGGGCCAAACCTGAGCTCAAGAGGTGCCTTGGACACTGTTCTGTGTTTCAGAAGAGGTTTGGTCCCAGTAGATTTTCCTCTTTTGTGTATCTCAACAAAACCAGTATTAATAAATGCACAGGCTACAAATGCCTTGAAATGCAGAATGATATCTATGCTTCCCATGTGTTTATTGTACAACCTTACTGAAAATAGCCTTGGGATGGTGATTATGGTTATTTTCTTTCTTGCACCATCTCTGAGCCAAATCCTGTGGGGACTGACCAGTGCAGGATGAAGCAGTGTAGATCACAGAACTGTCTAACCATATGTAGAATGTAGTGTATACATATATACACTTACCGTCCACTATATTGGGAACAAGCCAGCCATCTTTCACTCACAACAGTCGCTAGGGTTTACATGGAATATTGCCTAGAAAAAAAAACATCCAGTAAGCGGCAGCTCTGCAGGTGGAAATGCATTGTTGATGAGAGAGGTCAGAGGAGAATAGTCAAACTGATTCGAGCTGACTAGAAAGCTACAGTAACATAAATAACCACTCTTTATGACCATGATGAATGGAAAAGCATCCCATAATGCACAACAAATCAAACTTTGAGCACAGCAAGTTGTGTTCAGAGATGCTTTTCTGCTCGCAGTGGTCAATTCGCTGTCAATTCCTTGTACTTGTAGCCTTTCCTTGTTTCCTCAGAACCTTAGAAACAGAAGCTGTTATGGGAGGAAGAAAAGCAAGGAAAGAAAACTAGCATGTGCAATTAAAGAAATGAAACTCACCCCCTCTGTTATATGGTTCTAAAAAGAATCTTTTCCCCAGATGGACAATCTAAAACCTCTTATAGGGTGCTAGATGTACCCATTCTTTCTAAAAGTGCAGCATGTTCTTGTAATGCTATTTATTTTGTCACTCTGACACCACAAGAGCCTTTCTCTTTGTCATCATTCTGACTTTTTGCAGACTTGTTAGCATGAGTGAGTCAGTCTTATAAAAGGAATGTTTCCAGCAGTCCCGAGCCTTCATCATACTTTGTCTAAAGCAGGCTGGAGAGACTCACTGGAGGACTGCTCAGGAGGTTAGGCAGCCATTGATTTCTTCCTGTGTGTGTCTTGTGGCATATTGGCTGATGATCGGTAGGGTATCTGCCCCATAACGAGGTGGTGGAACCCACTGCTCAGGCCATGTTGACTATAGATCCATACTTTATTGATCATTTGAGCGGGAAGGTAACTCTCTCTCACACAAACAAATGGGCGTCATGTTTCATGACCTCTGAGTCATGAAAGAAACTTTAGATCAGACACATTTTAACCAAAATGTTGCATGTGTGCTGGCATGTAAACCCCCTTGTGAATTGCTTTTTGTATGGGACAGCTACACAATGACTGGAGAAAGGTAATGCACTGCTGACAATGCTTCAAAACATTTTCATGTATTGCTCCACCTCAGTGTAGGTCAGTGCCCTTTTTGCTGGTTCATCAAGCTACACAAATGCCATTTGCAGAGGAATGTTTCTGTCCCAGATCTTTTATTCCCATGGGATACAATTAGCCATCCCTCTATCTTGTTCTTTGTACAACATCACACTCCACTGCCTGTAGCTAACAAGCTAATGGCTATTTGATCAATAGAGGAAAACCACATTGAATTTAATGTCAGTGTCACTACACTAGGTTTCTTTGACTGCTTACATGTGTCCAAACCCCATGAGAACAAGTGCCTTAGTGAACCTTTGAGGCCCACTACCTTATATCTTATCACCATAATATGGTTAACATCAAAAGCATCTGCACATTACATATTATTTTGTGATTTTTGTGATTTACATAAAAAGTATCCAGAATGCAGAAAAGTCTGAAGGAAGAATGCTTTCCAATGCTTCTCTAGAAAAAATTCCTCTAAGTTTCCTCTAACTCAAGTATGTACTTCCTGACCACTACATGACTTGTAAAGTGTTAAAGTAGCACCAATAATGTGGTTTCCTCTGTAACCAGCTAAATGCTCTGGAACAGCATATTTTCCTGTCCTCATTGCTGCTGACCCAGTGCCAGGAAGCTGCAGCAGGTGGAGTGTGTGTTTTACTCTGCTGCACTGATCTGATTTTAGTATTCTCAGTTGCCTTATTCAGAGAAGGAGCTGATGGAGCTGATACTGATGCTGAGGACAGGAGTTACCCATCAATATTCAAAAGTGGAGAAGGTCAGAGAAAAGGAGAAGAGCACAAACATGGGCTTAAGTAGTAAATTCACTTCACTGAACTGCCTGTGTACGATGTGACATTTCATAGCACCAGCCAGAGGGGAGCTATCTGTCATTATAGCACAGTCCCACTTGCTTAATGCTGTATACGTGAATATCTAGTCGTTGATCAGGTGGTCAGGTAGGTTACATGCACACAAATCATAGCTGACACTCAACCCATTCAGCACTTTATGACCACCTCTGTTGTATTAAACAGTTCTGCAAATCAGGTGCAACTATAGACAATTGTTTTAACTTCTTGTTGTCCATTGATTTTAACTTCTTGATGCTAGTTCTATGCATTGTGATGCTATCCTTAATTAGAAACTGATTTTAAAGGGACAATTTTAAACCTTAAAGGAAGGACAGTGGGATACATCATGGTGAAAACAATGAGATTTTTTCCCAATTACTTGCGACATTTGAAGATTTTAAAAACTTTAAGACCTTAAAAATCTCAACGTTATTTAATTATTTACCTTAAAGTATAATGCTATGTAACTATTATTCAGCAAATACAGTGCAACTAGAAAATATACTGTATATACTTGTAGTAAGAATAAAATATATATGGCTAGCAGGCAGCATTGCTGCCTTATGGTTCCAGGGTCCCTGGTTCAATCCTGAGCTCAGGTTACTGTCTGGTTAATGTTTCACGTTTTCCTTACATCTGTGTGGGTTTCCTCTAGTTTCCTGTGTGGGTTCTCTAGTTTCCTCCCACTGTCCAAAAACATGCTGGTAGGTAGATTGCCCCTTAGGTGTGATAAGTGTATGAATGTGTATGCATCGTCCACTGTGATTGACTGGCATCCCATCCAGAGTGTATTCACGCTTCCTGTCTAGCGTTCCCAAGATAGCCTCCGAATCCACCACGTTTCTGACCAGCATAAAGTGGCTAAAGAAGATGAATGAATGAATGAAATTGACAGAGATCCATTAGTGGAAGATTGGCTACAAATTACTGTTTGCAATGTAGTTTTGTTTTTGTTTGTCTGCAAGTGACACTTAAGTATAATTTAAATATTTAATTATAATACTCTTTTTTTTTTTTTCTTTTTTTTTTTAAACACATACAGGACCATAATATCCCTTACCTCCTCAATGGCTTAATCAAAGCCATATTTGTTCTTCTAAATCCCCTGCTGTTTGAATAATCAAACTGATGTAAGACTAAAGGTCTGCCTAAATCTTTTAGACCTGAAATAAGATTTTTATAAAAACACCATCTTGACTGAAATTCTAATATGCATGGTGAATTCAAATAAATGCTTCTAGTAGCTCAGCGTGTCCTTAGTGAGGGCTGACTGTCAACTCCAACAGTCAATTTACAGTTTTTGAGCATATTCTCAATGATTTAATCAGTCAGCTTCTAAGATGAACAAAGAGACTGTTGTACCAGACTGTTCCCCAATATACCCGTAAACTGTATTAAAAAAAAAAACAAAGAGGGTGGGGGACGGTGTTGGAGTACAACAAACATTCTAAAAAGGAACACCTGTATCACTGCTCATTCATGCAGTTTTCCAATCAGCCAATCATGTAAGAAAATCATAGAGATATAGGTCACAAGTTTCAGGTAATGTTCACATCAAACATTAGATTGGGAATCTTATGTGCTCCCAGTGGCTTTGACTGTGGCATGGAAGTTGATGCAATAAAACAGAAATACCTTGATGAGCGAGATCAGAGGAGAATGACCAGACTGGTTTGAGCTCACAGGATGTCTACAGTAACTCAAATAACCACTCTTTACAACCGTGGTGAGCAGAAAAGCATCCCAGTACGCAGAACATGTTGAACCTGGAGGTGAATGGGCTACAACAGCAGATGATAACGTGCTTCCACTCCTGTAAACCAAGCACAGGAATATGAGGCTGCAGTGGGCACAGGTGCACTGAAACTGCACTGTTGACTATCGGAAAAACAATTGTCTGGTCTTTTTCCAATCTCCAATTGTCCAGTTTTGGTGGACCTAAGCCTGAATGAACCCGCTGTTGTATTTTGCCAAAACAACAAAACAAAACAAAAAGCACATACAAGGTCAATGTAGAACAAACACCCCCAATTTGCTTTATAGGAAATAACTTGATTAATTTGTTCACCATCACTAAATTATTAAAATGCAGTTAAGGGCAGTAATGCCAGAGCATTTGATTTATGTTATTTTCATATGCATCAACCCCGTTAGTGAACCATCATGCCTAGTGGATGGGGAAAATGTCACCCTGGAAGAGACCACTCCCATCAGGAAAGAAATGCTTCACTATAGAATGATCAATCACAATAACTGTGTATTGATTTCGAGTGATCTTGCTCTCTGAAAGGACAAGTGAACTGAAACCAGGTAGCAAAGTGCTGCCCACAGCATACAGCCAATGGTTTTTCCCTAATCTGTCACCCATTTGTACATAATTGCATACATAACTTAGTGAGAAATCTAAGAAATTAAGGATGTTTTCCTTCATATTACC
>JAOTRR010000059.1:16658479-16669830 GCA_028570945.1 Gogo arcuatus
TTACAGCACCTTCTTCATACAACACTATGGAACCCGTAGGCACATTTTAGTTTTGAGTCAGCCCTGCTATTTTAGCATTGCTAGCCTTATTAGCTCTCATTCTCCCTGTTTTTGGTTCTCTGTCAGTGGTGTATCTTCAAATATTTGTATAGCTGACTAGCAGGCCCATAGTGGCTATGTGCCACAAGCATGGTTGAGTGGTATCCACTCACTATGGCACGCACCGTTGCTGAGTTGGCTGTCTCCATATCCCCTGCTGTCTAGCCAATTAGACATGGCTATTTGCCACTAGTTTAATTAAGTAGCTTTCCCGCGTCATACCATACACATTGTTCACTGCTGAGTCTATTAGATTTCCACTAATATACAACTCTGGGAATGGAGTTGTTTTTTCCTCTACACAACAGACCCTTCATTGTCTTTACTTTGGAAATGTTAGGCTAAGGAGCAAAGCGCAATGCTTATTTTCATATCCACATCACCCACAGATGCTTAAGGTTTGTCTTCCAAACACAGGCATTACAATTCTATCTTTTGGTCATCTTTCTTTCTGTTATCATGGATGTTTTCGAAATGTATGCAAGCAGCCTTCCATGATGTCCGTTGGCTTCAGAATATTGCTTTATTTGGTCAGCTGGCTCCTGTGTGCCCTCCTACCAAGGAACAGACCATTCAAGATAT
This sequence comes from Gogo arcuatus, assembly GCA_028570945.1. NCBI lineage: Eukaryota > Metazoa > Chordata > Actinopteri > Siluriformes > Anchariidae > Gogo > Gogo arcuatus. Next base: position 16,659,161 of record JAOTRR010000059.1, read on the forward strand.
TGTTTGCATAGAATATCCAGGTGATTCTTTCCAACACTGCCGTTTAGGTGTGAACCTGTTACTGACTACTAACTGTAGTTCTTCGAGACCCAAATAACTGCCAGGGTTTTCCTTGTTATCTGGAACCGCTGCCAACCCATTAAGAACTCTCAAAGACATTCCAGAGAAAGATGGCTGTGTGCCAATAGTATTTATTGCAAATACTGTGTCATACATCAATTCATCACTTTGGTGTATGGTTTCAGCATGCACATGGTCAAGAAGGTATCCAGGTGATTCTCACCACCCCTGATTATCTGGGGTTGAGTGTTATTAGTTATGGTCAGCATTATAATCAGATACAGAAACACTCTGAAGAAGAATAGTATTATGTTTATAAATCATCTGTATGCTGAATTTCAGGACAAACAGGCTCTAGCTGACCAGAAGAAGGCTAAGTTCCACCAGCCTGAAGGAGACCACCTCACTTTACTGGCTGTGTACAACTCTTGGAAGAACAACAAGTTCTCCAATCCCTGGTGCTACGAGAACTTCATCCAGGCTCGCTCATTACGCCGTGCACAGGATATCCGCAAGCAGATGTTGGGCATCATGGACCGGTAAGGAATTTTATGAAGCTTATTTTACAGCTGCTCCAAAATATAATTTGCTCTTAGTTTACTCCATGGAAACTTTGAGTGTATTAAAATGAATGTTTTGAGTTGGTACCTTATGTCTCCTCCTTTTTTTTTTTTTAGACACAAGTTGGATGTAGTATCATGTGGTAAGGCCACAGTACGTGTGCAGAAGGCAATTTGCAGCGGTTTCTTCCGTAACGCTGCTAAAAAAGACCCTCAGGAAGGCTATAGGACACTCATAGACCAGCAGGTGGTTTACATTCATCCGTCGAGTGCCCTCTTCAACCGACAACCTGAGTGGTATGTCTGTATCAACAGCGACAACTCATCAGCCTGTAACTTTGTGTTCTTTGTTCTTCTCTTTCCCTCTGTCCTCTGTGTAACATGCTTTTTCATCTTCCTTCAGGGTGGTATACCATGAACTGGTGTTGACCACCAAAGAGTATATGCGAGAGGTGACAACAATCGACCCACGCTGGCTGGTGGAGTTCGCTCCAGCCTTCTTCAAAGTATCCGACCCGACTCGCCTCAGCAAACAGAAGAAACAGCAGCGTCTCGAGCCTCTCTACAACCGTTACGAGGAGCCCAATGCCTGGCGAATTTCCAGAGCTTTCCGCAGACGCTAGAACATTCTTACGATATACTTACAGTCTGGTGGTGTTCTCTAATGCTGCTGGTGACACATTGAAAACATTGTGAACAGATCTTGAAACCTTTTTTATAAGTTCATTTGTAAATATCTATATTCTTGGCATTTGAAATGCTCCTCCTTAAATGTCTTTATAACAAAGCAGACCTTTTGTCAGTTTAAAGACAAAATGTAGTTTGCAAATGAATAAATGTACAACATTTTGTTGTATGATGGTTTTTTTTTGTTTTGTTTTTTTAAAGTAACATCTTTTGTTTCTGACTTCCTGGCATGACTTATTACTACTGTAAAATGATGTACAGAGTACATTTGGCTCTGCAGCTCAATATGCATTGAAACAAAACTTTAAAAAATGTTATTTTAGCAGACCATCAGTGATTAAAGTGCTAAAAATGGAGGTTGTGATAGATTCAGTTTCTTTTGTTTTTCTCACACCATCCTTGTTTAGGATCTAAGGTTATTTATTAACCATTATGGACCATGACTCAATACAGGGTTATGGTCCAAACAAAATTTCTGCTGCAATTGTTTTGTGGCAGGCAGCGATTGGAAATGTGTACAAGCTTTTTTATATTAATCCTCAACTGTATTTTTATCATTTTGAGTCCTTTGTGCTGTGTAATAAATGTCAGTCAGAAAGGCCAGATCACTGTCATTTCTTCTGTTTTTTGTTTTGTCCTAGTTCAGGAAATGGGTTGTATTATTTGATGTTTCCTCTTTAACCAGAAGTCCAAGCAGTGAAAACAGAAGTATCAAGAACACCCCTAACAGCCACTCCACTTAAAATAATAATCACTGAATTTAAAGAAATCCCTGTAAAGCCAAGAGTTTATTTCAATAAAAGAAACAGATCAGGTGATCATATCATGAATATATGATCTTTTAAATATATAAAATATTTAAAAAGAAAACACTGGAGTATGGTTGATAAACATAATTGTATTTATTCATAGTTTTATTCAGGTTATTTGGATTATAATGTTGCTGCTTAGAGAAATGCCCTCCAGGACTACAGGTCCAGCACATCATTCAGGTCACAAGTCAAAGGTCACCTGGCTTTTTAGCTGAATGAGTAGTCATGGGACAGGAATATTTACATCCTGGAAGGCAATTCTGGGTTTAGTTGTCTATATCAAACAAGACTTCAAGAACACTGGGAAATATTTGCATGAAAGTGACATATTTAGTGAAGAGTTTATGCTGCTCACATTTTTGTGAGCTGATATATTAGAAGATTTGCAATATGGCTTGTTTACATATTATGTTTGTTCATAAAAGAGCCCTTTGTGACCAATTGATCACTGGTTTCTTCCACCAGGTTGCATAACTAAATCATACATAATCTCCTCACCTTTGCATCCTGAACACCCATATCATGAGGCTAATGTTCAATACCAAAGTGGGAAAACAGTCTGGTCTCAGGGTACGGTAAGAATAATAACTGGGTCTTTTTATTAAGCACTTTGCTGAACCACAGGCACGTGTCTGTATTGAATAGGCCGCGGAGCTGAGAGGACCTCCCTAATGATATTAATTTAAACAAACCAAGAAAAACACCATAGCCTTATATATACAAGTGGATGGGGTTGACGTGTGCAATAGGTGCATGGGGGAAATATTGGGGCTGTAGGTGGCATTAGTACATGTAGCCTTTGGAGTAGGGCTGAGGGCCCAAGTTGGTGGCAGCGGGTTTGGAGGGGTAAGACACTCCTTCGTCCAAGTGAGAGAGTGGCACTGTGTCTTCCTCGTTGACATAGCGCTCAAACTCGGCCTTCACGCTAGGCCGCTGATTGTCAGGGAATGCCAGTGAGATCAGTGCCTCCGGCTCACACACGAATTTGTAAACGTAGCGCTCACCCGCCACCTGAACACAAGAACAATATCATGATTAGTTACTTTATACTTTAAGAAAGTTAGTTGTTACTTATGTAGTACAGTATGTAGGAAAAATGTGTCGCTTTGAGTCCTACTGATACCTTTTGCATAATTCCTTTCTCATAATAGTAGCGCAGGGAGCGACTCAGTTTGTCGTAATTCATGGCTGGACGGTTCTTCTGCATCCCCCAGAGCCTGGCGACCTAAAATAATGAGAAACACAAATGTTTTAGATGAGCTGCTGCTGTGGGAATGTATTCACACATGTACCTTTTAAGTTAAACTTACAACAAACCTATATGTGCTCTCTATTTTTTTTTCAAAGCATGATTGAAAATGGTATTGCACATCAATAGTGAGAAGACAAGCTTCTGCAGAGTATTGTTTCTCACTGCCAATTACTAGCTGTCAGCTTTTCAGAGGAGTCTTAGTCTGTAGGAAGTACAACCTAGCAGCAGTAACAACTGGATGAGCCATGATTGGTTCTAATATTAACCAAATTTCCAAGAAAAGTTACCACCACCACCACCACCCACACCTCATCCCAATGTTAACCATTCACTATTGAATTTCTTATGACTCTGCAACTATAGGACTGTGTTTTCTGCTTACATGGACCAGAATGACAATTAACGACATTTTGTCCTTTGCACACATTTCTATAATGTTTAAAAATTACACTATTAAAAGTATACCATCCTTAATGACTCCCTTCAGCGATATGTGATGTGATGATATCCCGTCACTAGAGGGCATTACTGACTATGTCCCGTTTTAAACTTTATTTTTAAACATCCATCTAAAGAAGTTTGAACATTCTGATATGGTTCTTGCTTCGGTCATCAAACTGACTCTTTATTTTAACCAGAAATATGACACCGTTTGGAGAACCATCACTTTCTTTGTGCAAACAGACAAGCCAATGCAATACTGAAGCAGACTTGAGCATCTGTCAATTATCTCTTCATACATTAGTAAAACATACCCTAAAGTCTTAACTGTTATCCATCAACAAACGCTACTCCAGACTTATGAGGCTGTCCTAGAGGTGCTGGTTTTGTCTGATCTCTCTGAGAGCTCCCAGGTCTAATTGGCATAGTAATACCCCAGCACTAATGAATGATTAATGCAGTACAGTAGAGCCGGCATGATGGAGGCATCTCTGCGTGACCGTCTGCTGACTCATGCTATTTAGCTGTCTACTGGTCACAGACAATGGGAGGTTAACATTCATGCCTCAACCACAAGAGCTTGCTTTGACTCGGCCAAAGTGGAGGTCTGTAATATTTGGTAATGGAGCCACACTCCATTTTGTTTCCCTCTGTCGTTAAGAGAAGTAAATAATGCATGGCTGCTAATGGAGGCAGGCTTTGTGTGGGTGGGTTGGCCCTGGGGAACAGCGTGCTGATCACAGGAAAAATCTCTTCATCTTCAGATGAACAGCTGAAATAAATTTACTTGCAAACACAACATCTATAAAATGTCCGTGAAGCTTTTCAGTGATAAGCCAATTTTTTTTTTAAACTAAATCTAGTAATATTTTAAAACCATTTTACTTGCAAACACAAAACATATATTTGCAAACACAAACATATTTTTTAGTAGGCTTTTTAAAACCAAGGCAACCGAGTGTGTATTCCTGAAGACATTTGTGAGTCCTCATATTTTACTGCCTCAAGTCCAGGAGTCTTGGCCTGCCACTTTTAGACATCACAAAATAACAGTATCTTTACTAAGTCATATCATTCATTCATCTTCAGTAACTGCTTTATTCTGGCCAGGGTTGCAGTGGATCCGGAGCCAATCCCACGAACACTGAGCGTGAGGAGGACATATACCCTGGATGGGATGCCATGCACACACATTCACATACTTGTTCACACATGGGGCAAATTATAGTAGTCAATCCACCTACTGGCATGTTTTTGAGAAACCTATGCAGATACCATGGAGCTGTGAGGCAACAACGTTACCCACTGCACCACTTTGCTGCCCCATATGTCAGCTGGTTCACATCAAATCAAAGGCACAGGTGACCCAGCAAGCCCTCACCTCTTCTGGCTCGATGAGTTTGAACTCCATGCCACGACCAGTCCAAGCAATAAAGTGTGCATTGCCAGGATCATCCAAGAGAGCTACCAGAAACTGCCAGAGCTGCAGAGAGCCACGCCGCTGATAGGGGGCGCCATCACGGAATACACTGCCACCCTCCTGTTTCACCTCACCTAAGCACAGAGGGATATGACACATGAACCCAGTGGACAATGGTAATATATAATTTTATTTTATTTTCAGTTTTATCAGTAATCATCAGCAGAAACCCTGGTGTGATACCAGCATCCATCACCATGTCTTTATGGGCCTGAAGATTTTTTTTTTTTAATTATTTGTTTCTAATGTACTAGAAAATTCTAGTAGAGAATATTCATCATGCTTTATTCTGAATGAAAACATATTTTCTATCATTTTTAATACTACTTCAGGTTTTCAAGCTTATTCAGTGTTTATATTTTATCTTCATATTTAAAAAGGAGAACACTTTACATTAAGGTTCCCTTAACTGACATTGCTTAATACAGTACATAGTTAACATGAACAAATTATGTACTTCAACTCCATAAGTAAAATCTTCAGCATCTTCATCTTCTTCATTAACAAAATAACACTTGTATTAATCAATTTTTTTTATAATAAACCCTATATTCAGTGTAAAGTGATGTTTTAGCAGCTAGACTTCTCTCAGACCAAATAAGCAACATATGCTAAGCACAATGTAGCCAGGTGTGTTAATAAGGGTCCATATTTACATTTAAAGCATTTTGGATGTGCAGAAAAGCTCCAGACATCTTTCAGGAATGACAATAATGATAACTTTTGTTCCCATGGTATATTCACTTCAGCCTGGTATTAATAATCCTGTGCTTAAGGAAATCAGGTCATGCGAACTTTAGAGGCTAAATGACAACTTGATGGTGCTTCTACCAGTTCAGCCAGTAAAATGATCTACAGCTATTTAAGACCCATCAATCACCCAGACCATGGGAACTAGCAGCTCTGTTTCCTTCACCACATCACAAGAGCCTAGGACATCATCATGCTTGAGGAACTGTAGTGTGTGACCCAGCTCAAGATAACACAGACTGCTTATTGTGCAGGACAGTATTGGATGCTTTTAAACAGTAGATGATGTTACAAAGAAAGAAGTGGAATGATTCTTGTCATTGTAAAGGGTTGTGCTTCCTTTCCCAGTGTTAGGCTGTATTGTCTTCTACTGTGATGTAAATCTTAGTGACAGTATGAATGTTAGCAGAAATGGAGAAGTTTAAAATTAATGTGAAGTGCACATGCTTTAGATACCTTCAAATTTCTCTGGAACAACACGCGCGTCACTTTCAAACATGTAGCCTAAACACAGGACAAAGGAGAATGTAAGTTCACTGGCTTGAGTAATGTTTTAATCAGTTCAGGGTTAAAGATATGCTAAACAGAACATGGTAAAATATTAATGGCAGTCATTAGAAAGAACAGTTTCTGTCTGCCTTCTAAATACATGCAAGATAATGACAATTGTGCAGTTTCATAGCAATTCAATAACTACTTGGCATTTTCAGGCAAGTCAAAAGATGGAATAATTACATTATCATTAGCTTTTAATGTACTGGGCTTTCAGTAAAGGAAGTGATTTAATGTCTATAATTAATCCCTCATTAAGGACTTGCTTGTGACTGAAATGACTCGGAATGGTGCGACAAATAGTTCTGGGTGAGCAGAAAAGTGTGTTATTTTTCTTTGCTGCAGGAAAAATACTGGACTTGTCCAGTAGTAATATTTACCCTGGACTTCATCAAGCAGCAGAGAGACGAGTGCTGGTGCCAGTGGAAACACCGACCTGCTGACTTGGTTAGCCAATGACCGCACAGCACTGGCCAATCCTAGCCAACTATTACTGATGAGTGTGATATACATCTCCTAAACCTGAAATTTTGTCTATGCCTACAGTGAATACAGGCACTAAAATTCTTCAAATAATAAGCAGCGATGGCCATACACTACCTTCATTGTTGTGCTGGGTATTGGTGTAGCCTTCGTTGTGGTGGTACATGGAGGTGCACCCAGGCACGTCTGTATGGAACAACACAGGGATATAGCTTTGAATTACAACATTAAGCCTGATATTGCTCATCTCAAAATAAAATCTGCACCTATCTCATTCTGTTGGAATGAGGTTTGTGAATCTGCTGATGTGATAACATCTATCTCTGAATGCATCAAGGACAAAAGCTGCATTTATCACATCACCTGTCAGCCATGGTTTTTTAGAGCCATGACCAACAGAAGCACAATGACGCATTATTAGTGTTGTTATTATGGCAATTGATTTCCTCCCAAGCTTAGTCTATTAAACCACTAAACAATCAAAACAAGCTCTGTCTCTGTATGAGTAAATAAGCACTGAGGAGGGTGTAAGGTGGAGCAGACTTGCGTCTATATGGTTACTCATGCCTGGGGAATGCAGTGGCACAGGCCAAGATAAGAGGTCACAGGGGAGGTTAAAGAGCTATGCCTCTTGTGAAACTAGCAGCTTTGCTACTGTATATGCTCCTCTGTTGTTTTCTTCATTTGAATGAATGCTATGTGAGACTATTTATCATATGGAGGATAGCTTTCTGATTGGTTCACATCAAATTCTGGAAATTAGAGAGTTATTTCCACTCCTCTTGGGCATTTGTGTAGCAGTGAAGCCACAACAGGTGGTAAGTGTAGGACTGGTGTTTCTACTGATAAACTGTGGGCATTATCCTAGATAGCACATAGTGTCCACAAATACACATCTTTCTTCTGATGCCTCACGCTTCCCAATTTGACAGAATTGTTTACATTACCTGAATTTCAAATCGTGACTCATCAAAGTCATCAATACATTATAAAAATGGAAATACTGAAGAGTGCTACAATGACCCCAGTTCATATGTTCCTTAGTTGTTCTTGTAGTTACGACTGTAACTTTGTTTGTGTGAATGCACCCTGAGGTGTTCTGGAGAAGAACAAAGAAGCTAAAACACTACTGATTGTGATCTGTTCAAAATGAGTCATATGTCCATGCAGTGTTAGTGACACAGTACGGAGACTGCACTTGCTTGCACGGTATAGTAAACACTAAAGCTGAATGTGGATGGTCTACTTATCCCTGCATCTACCTCACTCTGCCCTGCCCCCTGGCCTCATACTCATGCCCCCTTCCCACCACCACTGCAGCTCATGTTACCACCGCTACGCTTGTTTTTCCATTATGAGTTCATCTGCCTGTAGAAAAAGGAAGCTGCTGCTGCAACCCAACACCCTGAAGCACTCCAATGGGGATTCTAGTCTTTCCAGTGCCCTCCATTTTCTCAATGAAATTCCTATGCCTTACTGCCTTTCACAAAGTTGAGGAGAGGAGGGGTGGTGAAAAGACAGCGAGGAGAATAAATGGACAAACAGTTGAGACCTTTACAAAATGTCATGAATTTGGAAAAGAGAAGTGTAAAAAAAATACAGAGAGAAGACAAGAAAATGGCTTTGAATTCACTGCTTAGAGTAATGGCCTCAAACATCTTTACTCTTAGAGAAAGAGATGAGATATACAATCCTTTTAATGGATCTCAGCATGGTAAGGTTAATGCATGAGTAATACTTAGTTAAGGCTTCCTGGTCCCTCTGCTTTTCTTCCAGTAATGTCTTTTGTGAGTTATACCCATGCCTCCCTGCTGTACCACATGTACTCACCAGGCTCATAAGTGTAGTCAGTAGGTTCCTGCTTGACCATCATATGGGCTGGAGGGAACCTCTGAGGGGCCACTGTGCCCATGTGGGCTGCTCGCTCATACAACGGGTCCAAGAATTCCTGCTTGAAGCTCTGCTGGAGGTAGGGCATACAGGGGTCCGAGTGCTGTCGGTGGTACCCACTGTTTCCCCCAGTGCCTGCACCTCCTGCAGGAGCAGAGGGCATACGCTGCAGAGATTGACCTGGAGGTCCGAACGGGCCACACATCTCTCCTGAGCCTGTTGGGAACCTGGAGCTAGAAAGAGTAAACCAAGGCAAATCTTGAGCCATATATGGAGCAAATGGATCACTATAAATATGTTATAAGAGGTCCAAAACAGTTATACTGATTGTTAATTATGTGTTATTGCCTTATTGATTTACATATTCTAGGATTTGAACACAAAACCTTAGCTGCTGAGCTACCACTAACGAATAGAGGTAAATACAGTAGTAGTGCTTTGACATCAGATGTTGCTGTTTGGCATGGTACAGCTATTTATCCAAATCCACCACTATCCATCCCCTGTTCAATACCTATGTCTGTTTCCCAAAACATAACATACCCATCAATTTAGGTGAAGTTCTTTTAAATTGTGAGATTGTGATATTTTTCATGGAATGCTAGTGTAACATTAATGACTGTGGCAAAATATAGGATCTTTAAGGTATGATGTTTATTTGGTTTTATTTGACCAGGCATAAAGAAATTGACCAAAATGCTGATGGGCATTACCTAGGATTCATGGGGTAAGTCTGGCCATGGCTGGGGTGTGGCTGACTAGCAGAGGGAGAGTTCATGTACCCTGTTTCAGGTCGGGTGCCCACCAGTGGTTTTGGGGAGTAATGCTGCATGGGGGACATGGGAGTCCCAGGGCAGGAGCTTTTGGGCCCTGCTGCTGCTCTCTTCTGTTCATAGGCACTGTTAAGACACACAGCATCACACACACCATTCAAACACGTCAATACAATACAATAATCCAGCTGTCTGGCATTAGCCTATTTGAGAGTGTACTTCCTTTAGCACAGTCTAAACATGTGAACGCCTGCTGACCTGGCGTAAAGGCACTGCTCTCCACTGGGATAGCTGAAGCTCTGCTTATGACTGCAGGACTGGCTGGGGTCTGAGCCGGGGCTCTGAGGCTCCTTCTTAATCTTCACTGGTGGGCTGTGGAATGCCACTGCTGCAACACAGACAAACAGGTTCATTAATATAGCCACATTCCAGCTTGGCCCTCTTAAGCTCAAGGAGCAGCCCTAGGACAAATACTTTTGTCTGCACTGGAAATACCAGACTAGTTCAATGACTCCCCAGACCAAAACAGGACTGGAGACATGTGACACACATACATGTGTTCCAACTTCTGTTTAGGAGCTACAGTACTTAAGTCCTCATTCCTACATCACAGCACACACAAAGACACGCAAAACACCTCAGACACTCCTTGTTTCGAGTGATGCATTCATTTTCACTCTCCTATATCAGACACAACACAGCTATTAACATTTTATTAATAACCACTGTCCTCACAAAACTCTAGTGATGGACAGAATTCACGTGCCAGCCTTTTGCTCATGGTTACAACCCTGAAACTAAGTTGCATCATTACCTGTTCTCGGTTTAATCGCCTGAGATGCACGTTACATCCCCATTTCCAAAAAACGTGGGATGCTGATTTGCAAATCATGGAAACCCTATATTTCATTGAAAATAGTACAAAGACAA
>JAOTRR010000059.1:16733492-16746307 GCA_028570945.1 Gogo arcuatus
GTGTGTGTGTGTGTGTGTGTGTGTGTGTGTGTGTGTGTGTGTGTGTGTGTACACATTTTTGGAGGGAAAGTAGATGTAAGTCATAAGTTGATCACCCCAAACTGAAACCTGTTGCTGTCACTCTGGTAGGGCAGTTTCAGGGCAGTGAGAGTGTTTTCATGTTTTCGTTTGATCCATCTTCATGACACAAGGGAAGATGAAGTGGATGGGAGGCAGGAGTATGGGCACGCTGGGTCACCACAGCCTGGGGTCAGAAAGCTGTGGGAGCCCAGAGGAGCCTATGGCCCTGTTGCACCCCTGCTGATGTCCACTTCACTCAGCACACCAGGTCCTACACACACATGCTGATTGCAATAGCTTTGCAAATATTTCTGTTTATTATATTCATAGTTTGATTGGAGCAGGTCATAAAATATTGAACTTGCTGAATAACAGTGTTTTAATAAAACAAGCATGTTTGTTATTACCAGATTCTTCAACAAAAAGTGCATTACTATTACTAGCATAACTATGCTTGTTCAGAACCAAGAAATAACCACTAGAACTAATCATATCCTTTTTTTTCAAATGTTTAATGTAACACTGGTTAATAATCCAAGCTGTGCACCAAAATTGTGATTTTCTAAAACCCCATTTTTGTCTTTTTTGCATTGTATGCAATTTAGTTTTAACCCCTAGATCATACTGTGTGTGGCAGCAGTGGCAGGAAGAGGGAAATTAATTCCTTCATGATGCTGCAAAAAAAAATAATCATATGATAGTACTTTTTCCACACAAATTTAGGCTTCAGAAAAGAAAATATATAGACATACATCTGTTAATATAAGCACCAAATTTCCAGATTCATTAAAATGGCATCATTGAACTGAACATTGCATTGAAACTCCTGAAATTTCAAATGGAGGGTTTTTTTTGTTTGTTTCTTTTTTTTTTTAAATTAAGGACCAGGTTCCTGAAGCAAAACCATTCCTTTCATAATCATATTCCTTTTTTTTCACAGTATTCCTTAGGATTTTTTGCAGACAAATGAAAAGACAAACAAAGAGTACATGGTAAGTCACTTTACATCCAATTGCACTGCTGTGCAAAGATAAAACGATAAAAAGCTTTTGTCATCTCTGGCTGGTTACCCATGAGGCATCATGACCAACTAAGCTTAGAGGGCACATGGTGGCACAGTGAGAAGTGTTGTTGCTTAACAGCTCCAGGGTCCTCAGTTTGAATCTTTGTAATCTTATGTTAGTGTCTGCATGGAGTTTCTATGCATGTTCTCCTCGTGTCCAAGCGGGTTTCCTCCAGGTTTTGCTGGTTTCTCCCACCTCCCAAAAACATGCCAGTAGGTGGACTGGCTATGCTAAATTGGCCCTAGAATGAGGGTGTGTATATGTGTGTGCATGGTCTCTTATTCAGCGTGTGTCCCTGTCTTGCACCCAGTGTTCCCGGGATAGGCTCTGAATTTTCCACAAACCCTGACCAGTAACCAAGTGGTTACTGAAGATGAATGAATGAATGAATGTTTTTGAATGAATATGTGAATGAATTTAATGAGTCAGAATGAATGCAGTAGACCCTACCCCATAACCTTAAACACACAGGCGCTTGTCTATATTTGGTTATTCCAGGAAATGTAATATTTCAAAATGTGTGTAGGATAGTAATTAGCTTCATATTCTGTTATTTAGGTGACTCCAACTGCAGCATTTGCAGAGATGTGACAGACAGACAGACAGACAGACAGACAGATAGATAGATAGATAGATAGATAGATAGATAGATATTTTTCTTATAGATTTCCTATTTTTCTTCATTCTTATTCTTCTTATTATATATTTTTATTCCTCATTAATTTGCTGTCATTAATTAGTTAGTTTAATTTCTGAATAATTTTGAACCAGTTCAAGTTTTTGTGATTTATATCAGTGTTTCTAATTGTACACCAAAATGTACAATTCTTGGGTTCTTGGGGAGTGGGGAAAACTGATTCAAGAGTGAGAAACAAATTCATGCTTCCCTCTTGTGGCTGAAATCTAACAAAATGACATGTCACACAGACTCGAACAACATCATGCCCAGTTCTTCTAGAGAAGAAATTTTATTTGGGTATTGTATTTTCTGCTCATATCACAGCATTGCAAAATATTGTCATTGGTAGTATTTTTGAAGAGGATCCTTTATTCTTCTGTGATGTTTACTGCGCTCAGGGGAGTGCCTTTGGGTCTTCAGGGATGTCTTATGACTGTTGTGCTCTGTGTTTGCGGAAACCCTTCCTGTCCTGTCCCAAACAGCCCAGAGCCAGACTTCCTGCAGCGCAAATTGCTCTTTGAACCCTACTTTCAGTTACTCTCTTGAGGCTTTGCATGATTAAGCACTGGCCTGCTAAATATCCTGATTGGGAAATGCCTCTGCAAACACTTCCTCCGATATCATACAAGTATACAGTTTACTTGAAAGACTCATACAAACATACACACCTTCCTATAGTCAACTGGCTTGTAACTCCCTAGCCATCACTGTCATGCCTATACACATATGAGCAATGTCTTATATTCGAGCATCTGAATTCTCAGGGAACTTGTGGTTTCAGGTCTAAAGTGTTCTGTTTGTTGAATCAGTAGATCTGGTTCAGTGCATCTTTCATGTATCATAAATTGTTGTTGCTGTGTGGTGTGTTATTCATGGTTGTGGTATGTTTCTCTGCCTTCAGTGGAACATCTGCAAAGAATGAGCTTGCCTCTAGAGGTCTGCTGCCCCTGACAGTGAGCCACATCAGCGCCATCGCAGGACTCTGCATCTATCACTTTCTCTCAGGTATGCTTGGGTCATCATGGAGTACTGGTTAGTTTCCGTTTCATCAGTTCTCAGCTGCCTTTTCATCTTCATCATAGGAATATCAAATGATTGGAGCAGGATAATGCCAGGGCTTGGTTTGTTTTGGAAGGAAGCACATTATGCTCTCTCTTGTCATCTAATTTTCACAATGAATTCCATATGTACTGCATATTATGTCATCGTCATCACTGGATGCCCCTAAAGCAAACTTGAGTTTCTTTTTGGAAACAACATACCGGTATGTTTCCAGGGTGATAACTAATATTATTGTCATCAGAGGATGGTTTGTTGCACTGCTCTATTGTTTTACTAAGCCCTGAATCCTTTTCCTTCCTGATGGGAGTGGAGGCTGGTGAAAGAACTGATCTACTATGTGTTTCAAGTCTGTTTTTGTACAGATGAATAATTTCCTGAACAAGTTTACCTGCTAAATCTTCCTAGACTTTACCTACTAAATTCTTACAGTAGCACTGTAACACAGCTTAAAACCAAATGCTTTGGATAAAGAATCCATTCATTCTTTTAGTTCATACAGCTCGAGCATCTCCTTATGGAATGTCTGATAGGAGATCAGTTGCAGTCTGAATTTTGTTCATCATTAGAATAATATCATTTAAGAAATCACTCAACTGAAATGAGAATTATCAGTAATGAAGCATGAAGCTGCGGAGGTTTTCAGTGACGATTCAGGCCGAACAGGAAGAGGCAGTGCTGTGTGCTAATCAGACTCACTCTTCAATCAAAAGAAAAGAGCAAGGGAGGAAAGACATTCCAGATGTCAACAGTAAACTTGGCGCAGCTCCGGTCTCTGGCCACAGGAGCTCTGCGTACCTGCCCTGCTAAATCCATTAGCCGTCTCCTGCACAGAGACCCACACTACCAGAGAATTCTCGGAAGCGTTTCAATCAGCCTGTGTTGCTGCCTCCCTCTGCCAAGCTCTTCCGAAATCATGTGAAAAAGTGGGCAGTTGAGCCGACTACTCTGGTGGTGTTTGAGAATTCCACAAGTAAAGGTGTGGGAATTTGCTATGATTAGATCTGGGCTTTTCTCTGTTTTAAGTGGCTGAAGGTGTTTGAATGACTCCAAAGTGACTCAGCCTTGATTTTTGCACTGCTTTGACCTAGCTGACCACAGAGCTGATAAAATTGGTATATAGATGATAACTACATTTGGCTGAGGTAAACCAGAACCAGCACTGGTGAGACAGTTTAGCTTGCATTGTGAAAGTGCATAATCCAGTCAGTGACCTCTAGATCAGGGGTTCTCAAACTTTTTGTTTGAAATTCACAGACCCCTCAATTAGTAAGGTTTCAATTCAACATTCAAACAGACAAATAGCTTATAAATATAAAAAAACACAATAATAAATAGATAACCTTTTAAATTTTGTGCATAATTGTAAAAAATGAATGACCCAGTAATGTTTCACTGACCCTGCTTTGAGAAGGCAAGATTCTGAGATAGAATTCATGCAGCAAAGGTCCTCCAGAGGGCCAGCGTAACTGTTACAGCCTGTGTTTTGGCTTAAAACTGGACAATCAGGACTTTTATGTACAGTATATACTAAATGAAGAAGAAAGAAAGAAAGAAAATGAGAATCAGAGATGAACTTTTTTGCATATTGAGGCAGATAAATCTTAGAAGATTAGTCGCTGTACTGAAGGCAGTGGTGTATACCCTAGAAGCAAAGTATGTTCTGGGAAAATTTCTACTTTACTAAATATTTCTGACAATTTAACTTTTTACTTCACTACATTTTAAAAACAATTACTTTTACATCAATAAATTGACCAGACACATGTGTGACTTACCACAAAATTCCAACAATAAAAAAAAGGTCAGGAGGGGACAATTATTTCCCAGCTGTCCAAAACGGCTCTTCAAATGTGCAAGTCAGCTCCCAATATTCACATTTCAGAGCTAACCTAAAGATCAGATTCATAGAGTAGATGCATCAGTTGTTTTTTTCCCCTTACTTTGTCCAAGAAAACACCAGAAATCACTGTGGTAAGAAAGATGGTAAAATGGTTTTTACTGGTATTTTAATCTGTCTGTGCCTAGAATAAATATAAATATAAATATTTATATCTAGATGCTAGTTTACCAGCAACATAGTCATTACAAATAAATTATATTAGCAATAACTAGCTGACTTCATGAAACTTAGCAATGGCACGCAGTGTTTAAAGCTCACGTCAGCATCGTGAGTGCTGGCTTGAAACTGGTTAATATACCATTATTTGTATATATATGTATTGGATTTTAAAAAATCTGAAATCCTGTCCAGTTAACATGGGGCAGCTTTCTGAAGATTGAGGGTCGAAAGTGGTAAATCTGGGTGTCCAAATCACACCCTGTGCATTACATAGTTCACTATGTACGTTTTGCAGTTTTGTACTCATGTGTAAGAACATAGTATTGAATGCCCAGTGCACTCATAAAATCCCACAATATACTGCAATATGCTCGTGTTCAATTAATGCATCCTACAGCAGAGAAATCAGGGCCAAATATGGTTGAGTTTAGGCACATATATGCCAGTTATGGGAATGCGAAATTTGCTGTGGGGCCAGTGGTAAGCAGACACATTTAAAGTTTTTAACATTATTTGGAATACAGGTCAATATGTCTGAATTTCGGATGAATTCATCAGCATCATTCCACAGGATTATGTGAGTAAGATGAAGTGATAGGCGTGGGTCATCACAGGGCCATTACTCATTGCTATCAAGGTAGCTGGTGCCGAATACCCAAAGTCCTTTGAACTTTGGTTCTCAACCTTGGGGCTGTGACTCCATATGGGATTGATGCTGATGCAGTTTCAGTGGAAGATGACTTATGAATTTAGATCAAATTGATGTAAGAAATATTTTAAATAATAATTTTATCCCCACCTCACGCACAGTGTTCTTGGGATAGGCTCAGTATCCACTGCAACCCTGACTGTTTCTTTTGGAGCACATTTTTAAGCACATTTTACACCAGACCACAACAATGCCTCATCAAATACACTTACATGTCAGGACAACTGCAGTGTGGTTGCACTTGAAAAGGTTGTTCTATTTTTGTGGTTTACATGGGGAAATCATTTAATGCAATATCTTAGTGTTTTTTTTCTGTTCCATTATGTTTTATTAACTACTTGTGTCTTAATTGAACATTAATTCAATCAGGTTCTAATATTTGGGCATAGCTCCATCTAGTGGACATGAACTAAACTTTGCATTTTCAAGTCAGCCTACAGTGTAGCATTACCCCATGTAAAATTCAGTGTTGATGGTAAATACGTATATTGTACAGGCTTTGAAACCATCTTAAATTTATTCCAGCTCAGACAGCATGGAAAGGCATTAGGAGATGCTTTTTTGTGGGTCTGTGATTGTACTTATTTAAAATGTTCTAGCACAGTCAAAGTCAAAGCCAGGCAGGTGCAATACTTCCACTGTAAAGGTAGTTGGTGGCCAAATCACTTACAGTGCTTTCTACACACTTTCATTCAGAACTGTAAGACAATGACCAGATTCACTGACACTTCAGTTTAAGCACTTTGAAAATGAAGGATTATGGCTTTAAGTTTAATATGTCTAATATTCTGGTATGCCATGCTTTCAGTATGTTTCTATTTGGCATCACGGTGCTGCCCTCAGGCACTAACAATGAATGTGTTGCAGTGATGCATGATTTATTACTATATAGATATGATTTCCTACAGACTGCAGTGCCTCAGGATGGTGGACTCAAACAAAATTATAAATGTGTGGAACATATGATGGATGGGGTGACATCCACCACACAGCTGTTTAACTAAAGAACACACATGTAGAATCGCTGAGCCTAGCTTGTTTCAGGTTACACAAGTGTTGAAGTCTGCATTATAGCCGTTGTATGGTCTTTATCAGTGTGAATCCTGAGAGAGTACAGCCAGGGATAGAACCAAGAATAGAACAAGGAGGCCTCCTTAAATGAGTAAGTAATTACAGAGATTAGTTGGATGACACGGTTGTTGTCATTTTTGGTGATGTTATCCTGCACTGAACGTAACCTTGGCCCATGGGCGTTAAAACTGCTCTAGAACTTTGTCTGTAAGAGCTTTCTGAAATCTGCTTCATCATTACAGTTTGGATCCCTGAAATGTCCACCAGGGATTACATTTATTCACTGTATTGTCAGGTTTATGGATTTAAAAGTCTAAAACACAGCAACATAACACACTGTATGCTCCCTGTTGTAGTGGCTATGTTGAAACCATGTTTTTATACTCCCCTGTGTCTAAAGTTGACCTAGATTACACCACCCAAGAACTGTTTGCATAAGAACATCTGCCTTCAATTTAAAGCCAACTGGCCAAAATCATTTCTGTCATTATTCATAGACAATGAATGACCCTCACTTTTTTTATTTGACTCCATGACATTACATCATATTTATTTACATTTCACTGAAACATACCATATTGAGAAGAACACTTGTTCAGCATTCGCAGAGCACATACTGGATCTGGTAGTCCTCACTTTTATTATAAATAAATCTAAATATGTATAATGTGAGGATTTTGACATTTGTGGGACAGGGCAGAAATCACACTCAAATTCAGCCCTGTTCTCTCATTTCTCCAATGGTAATAAAAGTGCATGTGCAGTACTACAGCTTGCCACTGGTAGATGCTCTACAACTTAGTTTCACACACTCGCACTAGCAAAAGTTCAAGTCTACATATAGATCTGAATTTTTTATTGGATGTTCTTAACATTTATTTATTCTGATGCAGGACAGAATCCATTCTCATGGTGGCTACCTGCACATGGAAATATAGGGCAATGGTTTCCTAATCAAGCTGAGCTGGGAGTGCTTATTAAACACACATTTTGAATTTTTTTCTCCATATATATATATATATTTCTTTTAATTTCCTTGTTTAAAGCATTCTACTGACAGCAAGTAGAAGATAACCATTGAGAACTTATAGAATATGATTCATGCAGCTATGCCGTAACCTGGTGCACCAGGCTCTCCTGAGCATTGTTTCATGCACAGTTTGGCAATTTTTACATCTCATATTGTTTCAAAGCCTCAGAGAGTCCTTTCTTCACACAAGAGTACAGTTTTAAACATTTGCCTCAGTAAACACATGTCCATAAATCAGTTCAGAACTAGCAGTTATATGACAGTTTTGCACTGCAATGTAATGTGTTTTGCTCAGTGTTGGCTGTGCAAGTTCCTAAAAAGACTGTCTTTTTTCGGGTGTCTGTGTAAAGCTATAGTAATGTTTGTCTACCAACAGCCAACATGCATCCTTGGTCCATGTCTGTAGTTTAACAGGCATCAAAATTCAGGTACAAGTAGTGCAAGTTATAGATGTTTGTGTGTAATACCATAAATAAATTAATGAACTAACTGGAGGGTGTTACAATTAAACATATCAAATGAAAAAAAAGGTTTGTAAAAGCCAATAGTGAGTTCTTGTTTTCTTTCTGTAGTTGTTGTACAGGAGGAAAAAGTTAGTGACCTCAATATCAGCAGCATTCTGAAGCTGCTCGTTCACTGGGTAACAACTGATACCTGTAATCTGCTTGACCTGTGCACATAGCCTATGTTACTGATTTGTCCATCCCTGGTGTGTGGAATAAGAACTAATGTTTTAGCATGTCAGAGTGCATATTGCATTAACTGGAACAAATTGATATTGTATTACATCCATAAATATCAATCAGGACTTACTTATTTAAAAAAAAAAATCCCAAATTTTAAACATTCTATAGGGTACCATTAAATCCATTATGAAAAATGGAAAGAACCACAACTCTGCCTGGACTAGGCTAACCTCCAAAAGTCAGTGATCAGGTAAGAAAGGCATTGGTCAGAGAAGAAAGGGCAATTATTCACATGATGCTACCACCACCATGCTTCACTGTGGGGATTGTGTTCACAGGGTGATTAGCACTGTTGAGTCTCTGCCAAACATAGCACTCTGTGCTAAGGCAAAATTTTAATTTTGGTCTCAGTAGACCAAAAAACCTTTTTCTGCATTTCACTGAGTATCCAACACATATTTTGGATTTAAAATATTCCTTAGGAGTGTCTGTAATTTTGGTGCATACATTTTTGAGAGTAAATTTGATTATTTGAAAAGGTAGTTCTAATAAGATTTTTTTTTGTTAGGACAAAGATAGTTTCTCCTATTGTTTAAGTGGAAAATTTAAAATATTGTTTATTCATCTTTTTTTTTTTTACCACTTTTCCTGGTGAAGGTCAGATTCCAGCTCATACTGGGGGATCACCAGACATTCCCAAACCAACTGTGAGATAGAATCTCTCCAGTGGCTCATGGGTCTACCCCATGGTCTCTGTCCAGTGGGGTATGCCTGGTACATCTCTGGTGGGAGCCAACCAGGGGGCATCTGTGTAAGTTGACCCCTAAGTTGACCGCCTGTGGCCTGTGGAAGGGGACTTTCATTATGGAAGAGACCACTCCCATTCAGGACAGAAATGCTGCATCATAGGTTAAAGCTTATCGGTCAGAATGGCTTTGTATTGATTTGTAGTGACGCTATATTCAAATATCAACTGTTTTTTTCCACCTACAGTTTCAGAAACACATTGCTTGCACGGATGATGAAGGACTTTGGGAATTGCCTTTCTCTGGAAACTTTGTGTACTGCTTTAAAAGTTTTTACTACCTAAACAGGTACTACTACAGTTACTTCCTGGATTTTTATATAGTCACATACTGTATATGCATATATACTTCATGGATGTCTTACTGCATTAATCCACCGTGCCATCTAGACTCAGTGGGTGATGGCTCTGTGTCTCTTTTCGTACTTGTATGAGTGCAGTTCAGTGCTCCTCCTCTCACTCCATTCACTCAAGCATGTCAAACCAGGGTTCAAGCTTCTGCTTCCGTAAGAAAACAGGAGATGGTCATTGTCTATTAGTTGAATGACAGTGTCCACATATGATCTACACAATACCTAAATGTCCGCCTTCCTCCCACCCTTTCCCTTTAAACCATCCTCTCTTTCAGTCTCTCTTTCTGTCTGTCGTTATCTACACCTTGGTATGTATTTATATTTGCCATGCATTCAAACCAGTGACAACTTTCTTTACTTTCTAAAATCCCCACTTCTCCAAACTCTCTAGCCCTCAGTTCACATTCCCTATTCCTCATTTGATGCTTTATTTATCATAGAAACAGGGCCCAGTGGTATAATGTTTAATTTCTCTTACTGAATTTATGTACATATGCTGAAACGTACAGTGCAGTGTTCAGTGTTTTTAGGGGCTTTTCACTGTGGGTGTGTGCATGACGCTTGTGTTCACATGCTTTGTTTGTGTCTGTGTGTGTGTGTGTATGTGTGTGTGTGTGTGTGTGTGTGTGTGTGAGAGAGAGAGAGAGAGAGAGAGAGATTCATGTGTGTTGTATTGTAATGGACGGACTCCCACGGCTCAGCATTTTTACATAGTCCGGCGTTCTCCTCAAAAGTAAACAGTCTGCACCATAGGAATGTTATCCCACTAATCCCACTAGTTAAGCCACTAATTTGCCTTGATTGCATTAATATTTTTCTACTTAAATTGCCCTTTTCCCCTTCCTATTCCTGTTCTTCCCTCTCTCCTCTGCTTTTCTCTCTTCCTTCTGCCCTTGCATTGCTTTCTCTATTAGGGCACAATTAGGGGCGATTAGCTGGCAGACAGATGCCCTGCAGTTCCGGTCTGGCTATGAGCTGGGGTTAAGCAAGATATAGGGTAACTCTCTGGAGATCATAGTGTAGTATTTTATTATGGTTTTGTTTGTTTGTTTGTTTGTTTGTTTGAGAGAGAGAGAGAGAGAGAGAGAGAGAGAGAGAGAGAGAGAGAGAGAACAAGAAAAAGAGAGAAAGACATTTACAGAGAAAGAGTAAGGGCAAAAATAGCTAAATGGTTGTCATTTCCTCTCTGATCCCACCACCGCTGCCTTGTACATTAACTTCAAATTCCTCTCTCGGGGGTTGTGTATTAAATTGAGATACATTTTCCTAAGATTCACCAGTTAAATCCTCCCTCAAATCCTGTAAGTCATACAGGCATGTTTCTGGCTCTTGCTGGTTGTGTTTTTGCTGTGTGCTCTCTGCTTTGCTCAGATCTCTGCTTTGCTCTTTCTGTGTAGTACTGACCTATCATAAGTCATTTTCTCAGAGGGCCTCCCAGGCAATGTTGTGTTTTGAATGTTTTTCCCGATCCATGCTGACTCCCATAAACAATATTGCTATGTATGTGCAATGAAACCTCTGACCTGTGAAACTTTTAAACAGGTGCTTGCCTATTTCCTGAATGGGACTGCTGAGCTAGAGCGAATGACCACAGTCACTGTGCTTTCTCTTCAATAGTATTGCCATACACAGCAGCTTTACTCCACTAATACCATACCGCTGGTGGTTCTTCACTCATGGCACTGTTTATGCTGCAATATAATTTATCTGTTGATGATATGCACAGACATGGGCATAGGCAGTTTAATCTGTCAGCATCACTAAGAACAACCAGTGATTGCAAACAGCAATTGAGCAAAGTGCTAGACTCAGCACATGCTCTACACCTATAACATTTCTCACTGTCATATTCAGTCAGCTAGTCACCAGATGGTTTTGCTTTTCAGCACCAGCAAATTTGTGCATGAGTGTGAAATGTCTTCTTTCACACCTTGCTTGAGTGCTCTCCTTGGTCTTTGATAAACTGGGCCAGGCATGAATGAGAGTGGGAACAAGAGATGCAAGGGGGCTAAGGGAGAGATTAAGACTCTTCTGGCATGACCATTCAGCAAGAGGCAAAGTTCCAACAGAAACTCCCTGTTTCTCTCTTTCTCACTTTATCATTCTCTCTCTCATCTTCAGGTCATCTCTCTTTCCTTATTTTTGCTCTCTCTCTCAGGACTGAAGTAAACACATGCATTTAGGCACATATCACCACTGTTTGTCTCTGTTTGTTCCTGGTTTTGTCAGGAAAAAATATTTATTAAATAAACAGGGCATTATATGTCTCAGAGGCAAGCCTAAATATTTGAAAAGCAGCATGGCATCCCCTCCATTCTTTATCAAGACCCTAATGACTATTCCAGATCACTCCTGGCAGTAGCCCAATTAAATAAAGCTTTCATTCAAAAAAAGACAGGCACTACTTTGTATCATTCACTTTTTATTTCATTGGACACATTAATGCTCAGATAGGTGGAACAGACATCACACAGTACTGTGAACAGTGGACTATTATGAAATCTTTTGTCTGTTTGTATTTCTGCTCTGCTCTACTTTTCAATCCTGTAATGCATGTGCAATGCGTGTGGACGTGCATTCAGAGGAATCTGCAGGGAATTGGACCATTCATCCAAATCGTGCTGTGTCTATCTCTTCTGGCTCCCTATCTTTACCAGTGTAATTACAGACTTCCAATCATGCTGTTTACAGAGAAAATAGACTTTTTGAAGTCCTCTTCACTACACATTCCTATAGCCTTCTAAAAATTAATCACAAAGACCCATCACCTCAGTAATTAACGATAATAAACTGGGCCTTTCACCTATGAAGATCGTTATGGCTGTAAGATGTGTGTCTTTGATAGTCTTTTAATAATGACTTGTGATTTTAAATACAAGCATCTTGGTGATATCCTAGAACAACAATTTTACATTTCACTGCAATGATAAAAACAATATAGTCTTATGTTTTCTCCCAGAAATTAAGGGAGCGATGGTATAGGATTACTACATGGAAAGTGCAGTTTTCCTATGTCAGTGTCAGTTCTTCTTCAAACATTTATTTAATCAGTCCTTTACACAGAAGAATAATGAACTGTGCTATCCCAATACATAAATAAAAATAACAACACTTCATATGATGTCATTATATGATGTGGTTAATCAAAATGCAATCCATGATATGAAGCTTGTGTGTTTAACTTAAGAAGAAGAACCAAGGCCAAAGCCTTTATTTTTGTCACATGTACTCTCGCAC
>JAOTRR010000059.1:16798877-16809114 GCA_028570945.1 Gogo arcuatus
TGTGTGTGTGTGTGTGTGTGTGTGTGTGTGTGTGTGTGAGACAGAGAGAGAGACAGACAGACAGACAGAGTCTTTTATGAGCTCACATGCATTGACGGCTGCTTCTCAGTATGAGTTGCTGCTGATAGTAGGCTCTCTGCTTCGGCCCCGTGTTTGCTGGAAACGTGCACGCTTCTTGCTCTGCCGTGTTCTTTGAGAAGTCAGATCCTTGGCATCTGACTGGTTGTGGTGTCGGGTGAAGCGCTTGCACTTGCAGGAGGTCACCATTCGCATTTTGTAGGTCCGACTGTTGCCGTTGGGGCAGTGGAGCTGTACACGTTGCATACGGTAGTGTGCTGGAATGCAGCGGTATTCAGAAGAGTTGCTGCGCCACCACTTGCTCCGAAGGATGGAGTTGAGCATCCGGCGAGCAGGCAGGCACTGGCCTGAACACACAAGCTCATTCACTGGCTTGGCACTACGACATGAACCATCAGTGATGTAGCGGGTAGTGCGCAGCTCTCGGCAGCTCAGCTCAGAAGCTTCTACACAGGGACAGGAAGCAAAAGAGAAAATATGCTCAGGCCTGAAACTGTGCTACATCTGCTGTTAATGAAATTTCTAGTAAAATGTGGTTTGTTTTATTATTATTATAAGTCTTGGTTTTATTACTCCTATCACTGAAAAAAATTAATTTATGGATCAACGTATTTAAATTAAGGGCAGTAAAATATGTAAGTGCAACAAAAAGTAAATAGGCAATTAATGGTCAGCTTATGTTAAACTCATTACATAGAAATATTCATATTTACAAACTCAATTTATTGTAATAGTATGGATGTTATATCAATATATAAAAGTTACATGTTTTACTTAAGTTGAAATTCTGTCATCAATTTTATTATGACAATCCATTAATTCTTTTTTCAGTGTTTAATTAGCAGAGAAATCAATTCTTCTAAGCTTTCTAAAGTTCAAAAGTACTCGTATAAGTGATAGAGTATAAACAGAAATTAATCTTGATTCATTATTGTAAAGAGGAATGTGAATTAATTTAAAATAAGTTTTTCAGCTGGAGGCCAAGATCAGAAAGCTATTGTTCAATTCTCAATGACACCACGCTAAATTACTATACAAGATACTGGAAGGGCGAGCTCAAAAAAATTATACTGCAGAGGGATTTATTTCCTTCTGCAGCTCAACTCAAAGAGTAACAACAAAGGATTTATGTGTGTGATGAGTTCATGTTTTCCCTCTTCTCATTCTCAGAGAACCCGATCTGTTTTATGACGGCCCAGTGATACCGCTCCCCTTTAAAGTGCGAAGGAACTGGAGGTCAGCCAAAGAGAGGTGAGCATATTCAGCATGACCCCATACTGTCCACTAGGGACTGCACACACCCCACCTCCCAGGAATGGACATGGGGTGTGTGATGGTCCCTTTAGTTTATCTTCTGCCGTGATTCTGTTTACGACAATATTAAAATTCTAAAGTTACAGAAAAATTGGCAGATATAAACTTTTCTTGTTCATTTCTCAGTATAATCACATTTATGAAATTCACAGGTTTCTTACTTTTATTTTTGATGTGACTTTGTTTAACACTCATTGTTAAGCATCTTTTTTTAGGGGGCCTGAAAAATTCTATTTCTATGCTATTTGAAATCATGTATTTATCATATCATGTCAATATAAATAGTCCAGCTACTGTAACTCCCACACTGAAGCATTAAATGAATGAAAGGTCACTAACAACACTACAATACTGACAGCCACAGTTCAGGTGAAAAGATCACGTACCACAGAGATTACCACAGGGTCTATTAACCACAGGTGGGAATCATTCACTAAAGCGCCATCGCATTTAACAATTTTAAAATACCCTTAAGAAATGCTCTAGCCAACTACATTCGATTCTGCTTGGAAACATACTGATGCAATTAGATCGTAATGTGGACCTTGACTAATTGTGTAACGGAGCAGAAATCACACAAAACACTGAGTTATCAGTGCATCACCTGATTGCAACACACAGACTCATACATTTCTCTAACTCAGCTTTGCATGTTTCCTCACAATTCATTAATGTGCAATGCCACTTAATACCGTAACTTCAAAATCCAAAAGCTAATTCAAATCTAATACTATAACTTAAATGTCTGGGAGCTAAAGGACATTTTCCATCTATGAGGAAAAAAGAAAAAATGAAGTGTACAGAGAAGATGTAAAGCCATGAGGACCGCTAAACCATTTGTCAATTATACTAGGCTGTTAGATGTAGTCCTCAACAGTGGTTATTGTTGTGGGTTTTATTAAGTAGCACATTTTGTTGGTTATCTGTTCTTTTTTTGTTTTCTAGTATCTCTTCAAGAAACTAACTATGACTTACTCAGTTTTTACTGAGCAAATCTCGGGTTCATCGGTTGTGCCTCTGAGGGAACCATTAAAGTTTCTAACCCTACAACAGAGTGTCAGAAAGGGTTCGAGACTAGAATCTAAACTACAACCCTTTCACAAAGCTAAGAACCATTAATATAAACCTACCAAAAACATCTTAAAGAAGACTTTTTTCTAATAGTTTAGGATTCTCTAAGCAGCAGATATGAAAGGATGCCTGCAGAGTAAAATTATTCTGACAATTGAGGTCCAGCACGTTTTGAAATTCTTATTTGGGGCCACAAAAGCCAAGTCCTGTTAAAACTCAAACACTCTTTATCATACCAGACTGAAAGCAGCAAACTTTGAGCAGATATGTTTAGAAATTTCATTTATCAAATATAATCAAAACTGAATTAAAGAAATTACAACCAATTAAAACATACTGGTTTAAAGTAGAGGCGCATTATACACTTCCCTATAATACTAATGAGAGTACTAATGAATAGGAGCTACATTTTTTTTATTAAATTCATGTCATATAGAGTAACATTTAGTAAAACAGTAAAATAAATTAAACAATCAGTAGCCTATATAAATGCAACTTCTTTTAAAAAGTGAAAATCGCAGCCTCTCACAGATGTTCAGCTTATTCAGCACTTTCTAATCTGAGTACCAACAGGTAGGAAAGCTGGATTTCCGAACAAATACTTGCCATATGCAGGGCTGTTAGCTGACACCCTCCTGCCCCCGTTTTTGGCTTCGTTCATCGTGTTGTTAGATGGCTGAAGTTGGTGGGCTGGATGTGCTGTGTGGCTGGTGTACTCCGGGATCAGCTCCGTAGCGTCGTTCTTTAATTCTCTCCATCCTCCGGCGGCGGCGCTCAGGCAGCCCTGCAGCAGCAGCAGCACCGCGCTCCGGTACATCACCACCCAGTTCACCTGCATGACTGACACACTAACACTGCAAGCGAGCTCACACACTAACACACTGCCACACTAACACGGCACTGAGGCAACTTCAGCAGAACGGAACTTCACTGAACTCTCTGAGCTCTCCCATGCGGGAGCCGTTTAAGTAGCTCAGACTCCGCGCGAGCCTCGTAATTAAGCGGCCCGGCGCAGGGGGAGGATCCGCTCACACACACACACACACACACACACACATGCACGCACGCGCGCGCGCACACGCACACACACACACACGCACACTGATATGAGGAGGAGCACGAAGAAAAATGAAGAACCCTTAGAGGTTTTTATTTCTCCTTGGGTACTGAGGCCCATTATTGCGTCCCAAACCTCACATGTCCACTCACATGTCCACTCACATCCATCCATTATCTATACTGCGTATCCGTTAGGGCTGTGGGGTACACTCTGACCCAAGTGGGGTACACTCTGACCCAAGTGGGTCAGTAGGGGTACACTCTGACTCAGGTGGGGTACACTCTGGGCTGGTCACCAATCTATTGCAGAGCTAACACAGAGACGAACAACCATTCACACTTACCTATGGGCAATTTAAAGTAGCCAGTTGACTTAATCCGCATGTCTTTTGACTGTGGGAAGAAACCGGAGCACCCGGAGGGAACCCACGCAGGCACGGGGAGAACATGCACACTTCACACAGAAAGGCCCAGTTGGCCACAAGGTTCAAACCCAGAACCTTCTTGCTGTGAGGCAACAGTGCTAACCACTGCACCACCATACCATGCCTCCACTCACATCTCCACTAATAGCTCCACTCACATCTCTACTCACATCTCCACTCACTCTTCCACACCACTTCATCTGGGTTCTCTGGTTTCCTCCCTACCGCCCGAAAACATGCCAGAAGGTGGATTGTCTATGCCTGCCGTCTCCTGCCTCACACCCAGTGTTTGACCTCATATAGCTTCAGATGTCCAAAACACCATGTTTCTCTAGAAACATTTACTACATCTATTACATATATCATGCTACTATAACCTACCCTTTTTTATTTTATTTATTTATTATTTATTTTACAAAGGAAACATTTAATTCATGTATAAATATTTTTATTCTTGGCCACTAACCATAACCATCCACACACAGTATATTTAAATATAGAAACCTATTTAAAATATATAGCGTGCTACTACATATGAATAAAATATATTTGCACTTTGTGTGTATTTATGTGTAGTGTTTCAATTTCAAACATAATTTAAAAATACAAGTAAAGTTTTTATTTAACTGGAGGCCACTATTCTATTGTCATGAGAAGATCTCATTGAGTGGTTTGAACTTGAACCACACAATAACCCACAGGTTATTTGTCAGTCACACGGTGACATACTGTTTAAACATGCTATGTGGTATAGTAAAATGTGTTTTAAGATATATCCCATCTGTTAGTCACTACAATACTCATTCACTCTCCTCATTTTTTCCATAGATGCAGAGTTACATACAATGGTTTTCACAAATTACTTCATTAAATGGAAATACTTGCTGTTTTATTTTCATCCTTAAAATAATAGACCTATGACTCTTTTATGTATGATGTTTAGTGATTAATGTGATTAATGTTGTTTTTAGGCTGATCACTAATTCTTACAACTATTAATGCCATGACTATACTCTTATGAACATCAAGTCAAAATTCAGATCTTCTTTATGGTATGAGGAAAAATTCAACTATAGGTGTATTATATAATTATCTCAGGCAAGATGACTCATTTGTAAGAAATACTGCCCTCTTGAGGGAACCCAAACAAGCAAAAGTTGGAAACAACATTTCATGTCACTCTAGGTTAAAAAAAAAATTTAAAAAAAATTGTTGGTCCAAACCTCATGTCAGTATGCCTTGTTTATTGTTTCTTTAATGACAGGAATTTTTTTCTAGCTTTTTATTTAGCTAGAAAAAAATTTAAATAAGTACTCTGCATCAGAAGTACCATCCTGAGTCTGATGCTGTGTAGCATTTTCTTATTATAAATGAGAGACTGAAAGGTAAAAAGAGAGTGTTTGTGATTTTCATCTATTAGTCTTGTCATCATGACAAAAGGGAAAGATCGCACTGTCCACTACATTTCCACAC
This sequence comes from Gogo arcuatus, assembly GCA_028570945.1. Classification (NCBI taxonomy): domain Eukaryota; kingdom Metazoa; phylum Chordata; class Actinopteri; order Siluriformes; family Anchariidae; genus Gogo; species Gogo arcuatus. Next base: position 16,804,298 of record JAOTRR010000059.1, read on the forward strand.
TGACTACCTGCCCTCTGGCACACTTTTTATACATCCCAGGGTTTGCAGAAGAAAAGGGTCCATGCATATTTTATTATGATAGCAGATCAGGGTTAAGCAACTTTCAAATTCAGTCCAGAATTTTTACAGCCACAGAGAGAGAGAGAGAGAGAGAGAGAGAGAGAGAGAGAGAGAGAGAGAGAGATTTTTTTTAAGCTGCTATATGTAGATGATGTAGAAAAGTAAAATGTTAAGTAATGCACATAATTTTCTTCTTAAATTATTCATGTTAAAATAACTATTTTTGTTCTCTATATTAGACTCGTCCTCTTTGCCATTAAAAGTAATGTCTGAATGCATTAACTCAATAAATCCTGCAGAATACCCCTTCTCTTTTCTTTAAATTGGGATCTCTGTGATTTCACCAGGTGTGTTTGTGAGCAAAAATTCTACACTTGGACAGTGATCATGGATCCTGGAATATTTTTTACTTTACTTCATGTTCCAAAAGTCCAGAGGCTGATATTCCACTATGCACCTTGAACCCATGAAACTAATGTAATATAAATTTCATGTTCTTGCTTGGTTTTACAGATTAAACAGTATAGTTCATCCAGGTTACAATGGTTGGAGCATTTATGTGTTTGGCTCCTATGTACTGTACAATAATATATAATCATGAAGTTGCATGCTTATCGAATCGCCTCACAAAATAGTTCATAACATATTTTTTAACTCTCATTTAAAAAGAAAAAGAAAGGAACGAAAGGAATCTGGTCAGCATCATCTTTAAAACAAAATTCTAGCCATCTTTCACTACTCAATCTGTGCTACATGTAATTTGAGTTTAGTTCAGCTGCGGTTTCACTGTGGAATTCAGCAAACCTCACAGCCTGCGAGGTCCCTGTGTACACCACCCTGATTTCTCTCTGCCAGCTCAAATGAAGCCACAGGTGCTATTCTTAGAAGCTCCACTAATTTGCTAGCAAATTATTCTCTCCAAATGTGTGCAAGTTTTCAAAGTGTTCCTACAAGAACACACAGTGCAATGATCATTGTTTTCCCCAATAATGGGGTGATCTCTTGCTAGGTTATTTAGCCCCACAAATTTTATCCACACTAGGATTTACAGGAAAGAGGTATTTATAAAATAAAAATGTTTGAGGTTGGTCCCAAGAATCGTGCAATATTTCTTGATTTCTTTTCATCGGGACTTTGGATTCTCACTGACATTGTTAAAGTCCAGATCACAATGTTGTGTACCAGCTTGAGTCCAGAATTCTGAAGTGTGATTTTACACAGAAACATTTCTCACGCCCTGAAAATCCCAAGTACTTTGGATTTTTCATCATTTGATTTTTGTCATGTTTGCTTACCCTTTCTAGTAGAGGGGAGTTAAGATGCTTTTTTGTGTGTGTGTGTATGTGTATGTGTGTGTGTGTGTGTGTGTGTGTGTGCGTGAGCGTGCGTGTGTGCGTGTGTGTATGTGTGCGTGCAGTGCAAGCAGGCCATGATGGAATGGTTTCAGTGCAATAATATCCATGTGGTTTATAAATGTTCTTGGTGCACTGTAGTTGCTTTATTAGCTGCATACTGGAGTGATGCTCAGAAGAGAAAGCGTGTCAGTGAAGTTTGATTGTGATTCTCAGCTGGGGCTGCAAAATTGTGCTCTTGTACCTCATCAGTCAGAGAATGCAAGCTGTAAAACTTTCAGCAAAAAAAAAAAAAACCTTAATGTAGTTTGCAGGACATCGGCTGTAAACGGATATTGTGGATAACATCCTGTTCATATGGAGAAAACTTTAATTAATTAAGTGTGAGTGAATATGATTTGCTTGACTTTCACTGGGTGTCATTTTTGTAGAGAACTTGTTTGCTAGTCCAAGAGCTTGGCTATAGTTACAGCAGCACATAATCTTTTGCAGACTCTGACTCATACAATCAACGAGGCCAGCTGAAAACAAAGGCAGTACACACTGACGTGTATTTTTGATGACAGGAAGGTGCAACAGCACACATGTGGAATGTCATATTTTCCCCAGAATTGTAGAGGAAGGTGCATTAATTAACCATGAAAGCCTAAACAACTTCATCTGGTGAACATGCGGAATTTATGTGGCTTATCCAAGGGAGCTAAAAAGAAAATATTTCAAGCACTGTTTTGAAAAAGCTTCACAAGTTTGTCTTTTACAGGATTTATAAAACTAGATAACAAGCATGTGAAAATAATCTTGGCCTCAGGTGTGTAATCCTATAAAGGCTAATTATAAACAGAGCTAATAAATGGGGTCATGCATCTGTCGTGTGATAGCCACTGAAGATGGAGTCAGAGGAAAGATTTTCCACACTGACTGAAGCACAGAATCAAGCAGACAGAACAAGAGTCTCAGCACTCATTCTAAATGGAAAGGTTATTTATAATGAATGCATTATCACAGCAGTTTCTATTTTACTTAGCCTTCTGACTCTGTTCATTTATAGTTATATCTAGAGTCATATTTAGCCTTAGTTCCTGTTTAATGAGGTATATATGTACAGGTCAGCTAAACGGCATTCAATAGTATATATACTATGTACTATATATACTATGTACCCCCTTTTTTCACACAATAAAATATTTTCACATCTCAAGCAATATTTTCTTTCATTCTCGTTTTGATTATTTCTGAACTGTGTCAAATTATGAGTAGAAACTATTAAGCATTTAAGAATAACATTCTTTATTTATCCTAATCTTATTTTAATCTTTAATTTATATAGGATTTCTTTCAGTGCATAACCTTGAAGTTAAACGTTTAAAATGTTAAAATGTATTTTATAAAAGTACATACTGTACCTATATAATGTATTTATGATAAAAGTGATATATATGACAATACAACAGAATAGGGCAGATTAAAGAAGTACATTTCCCATCTGGATGTAAAACCCTTTTCTTATTATTTTCTTCTCTAATTTCTCCTCATCCAGCCCAGCCCTAATGTTAAGTGTGCACACAAGTGTACAGACATGCTGTCCATCACCCAAAACGTTTTCTGCATGCTCCCAGTCCCAGCTTTGTATGTTTTAATGTAAAAATCCTGTTTCATGTGGTTGTTGTGTCTGTGGATAATTTAAGGTTATTATGTTTGATCTCCTGCAATAACCAAGCTGTGCTTTAGATGAATATGCATCACGGTTATAGGAGTCCATATTACTACCTTTTGATACAGACATATTTCACAGAACAAATTTAACAAAAAATATTGAAAGAATTATAAGGCTTCCAACCACGCCAGAAGTCCTGTAAAGTAAACAGATAAAAGCCCAGTCTGTTTTGTTCCAAATACAAGTGCTCCCACCAGTATCACACTAACTTGGACCCTAAGGAGCCATGCAGCCATATTTGACTGTTTCTGACATGACAGTTCCTTAATAAAAATCAGGCGTGCTTGGCAAAGGTCTGCAGGATCGTCACAGTGCAGTAAAACAACAGAGCACACAGAGATGAAACAAGCAACACCACTGCGGGCGCAGGCACTTGGAAGAGGATCTGAAGCCCATCCATTCCAAGCCCATTCTCTCCCCATATTTCCCAATAATTAGCACTGCTCTGCAGATGTTCCCCTTTTTTCCTTTAGTTAAGTTTTCACAATGGGAGTGTGGTGTAGAATGGGACAAAAAAAATCATGTACTTCTCATTTAATACAGTCATTTGAGATGGAAGAGAGAGAAAAAATAATTTCTTGTAAATTAGTTGTTTGTTTTTTGGTATTAATACATCTGAGCCTTTTTTCTTAATTGTTCCTTTGGTATGTTGGATAGGCAGACTGATCATAAACATAAAATACAACCAAGGCTGTGAGATATTCCAAACACTGTAATATTCATTACACATCACTTCTGATCTTAATCAGTATATGTGTGTGTGTGTGTGTGTGTGTGTGTGTGTGTACCCCCTGAGGTAACCGATGGGGATGAAGGCCAATTATGAAGCACCCTCCTGTGTTGCTGGCAGTGTCCTCTTATCAGACTCGAATGTGATGAGCCTCAGCCCAGACATTTCCTGTGAGTCAACATCGCACCTACAGCCAGCTGTCACTCTGCAATGACAAATATTTCAAAATGCTTACTGGCTGAATGCACCTTGGAGTCCTCACAAAGCTTGGAGTCCTCACAAAGCTGTCAAAGTTGAAGCATAAAGAAGAAATCTTCAGCCTATTCTGTTCTGCCCCGGTGTGTTTGTGTTCTTCTTTTATTTCCCGTACAGTTCTGGCTCTGATGTCCAGCATGTCTCGGGTCTATGGAGGGTGACAGGGAGGAGGCCCCTGGACAGTGCTCTCAGAGGAGGTCACAGCTGGCCTCAGGTAATTGCTGCCTGAACAGGGCCATGGAAAACGAGATAGGTCACACTGTCAAGCCAATTGACTTGAGCATTTTTAATGATCCTTGTGGACGCATAAGGCCAGGCCAGTTCATCCCCAGAGTGCAGGTGTGCTGTGTAAATGCTGAAAGACCTCAAAGTCCATTTCAATCAAATCATCAGGAAACAGTGATGCAAATCTGCAATGGTGCTGTCTTAAGTATTGAATATGTGTGTGTGTGTGTGTGTGTGTGTGTGTGTGTGTGTGTGTGGGGCAGCAAGTTCATGGGACATTTCAACAATTCATGGGACAGCGAGTGCAGAGACCAAAGAAAAACAAGGCTTTATTGAAGCTTTTGTCTCCATCTGTTGGTTGGGAGGCATATGGTCTTAAATCTGCAGTAAAAGACTGAATTGCTGAAGGTATTTACCCGTTTCATATGTTCTATTTTACACACACACACACACACACACACACACACACACACACACACAC
>JAOTRR010000059.1:16910703-16924987 GCA_028570945.1 Gogo arcuatus
AATAATAATAATAATAATAATAATAATAATAATAATAATAATAATAATAACTGTGGCAGATGAGTGATTGGGGAAAGGAGAACAGACACAGCCCCTCAGGTATAGGGTTGTGTTTCAGGCCCAGCTGGTAAGAGAGAAACAGGGGATGATGATCAGTCACGGCTCTGGCCTGGAGCAAAAGTGCAGCCACGGTGCAAACTGGTTTCTGGTGATAAAAAAGCAGTCAGGGCACCAGGCTGTGGGCAGATGCAACACCCTGGCAATTTCCAAGCTGCTTTACATCATCCCTCTCTCTCTGCATTGCTCAGAACCTTGTGCTTTTTCATTTTATCTCAAGTATGGACATGCCCTGGGAAGCACTGACATTCAAAGAGCCAGACAGAAGACTTCAATAACACTGAGTGTGTTTTCCTACCACTAGAGGATGCTCTTCAGCCCTTTTCTGTTGAAGCCAGCCAAGGCAATGGTGACAGACACCCACATCCCCACCCCCACATCTACTTCTCCATATCCTAAACTGGCACATAGCACAGGCGTGGGAATCCACTAGAGGGTGATCTGTTACCAAACACACCACCACACTGTAGTTTATCATCACTCTACCCAATAAAACACAGACATTCTTCAAAGATATTGCTCCCTAAAGTTCTTAAAGAAACTAGGCACATCTTGCATGCCTTTTCCCTTATGAACTGGTTACACATATACAGTTTACCACATGCATGCATGTAAATAATGAAAAAACCCCCTCTGTTTTAGAGTACTAGCTCAGAAGGCAAAAAGGTTACCATTTACATGAATGTTATATTATTTAATTTCATGTATTTATTCTTAATCTAGACCACATACTGCTTTGATCCCTGCTAGCACCTCTGGACACACTGTTAGAACCCAGTAAAGCATTGCAAGAGCTGGTGATTCAGACTCATTGCTTAAGTTTGAGATTAATAATATTTAAGCACTGATAATGACATTTATATGAGCAATCTCTTATAACACCTAAGTGGAGGCAAACAAATCAAGAGGCTCGAACTCACATTCAGGCGCAGTGTCCTCCTGATAGTCTGATGCCACAGACAAATCATCAGATGGGGCAGAGCGTCCCAGGCTACTGTGGTTGTCATCCGAACTGTCCTCATGTCTAACATCAGCTGGGAGGACAAACAAGAGAGCTTTGAATATTTGGAGGCTTAGACACAAACATAAGAATTAATTATTTAAATACTAAGAACATGGATCTACAAAGTTCCAATGACCTTTTAATTGTACTGACTTATTGGATTTTATTTTTTATTTTATTTTTTCACTTGATCCAGTTTGAATTTTCAGTCTGGAAAACAAATTCAACAAAGTCAAAGTAAAATAATTATAATAAGATGTGCAAACTTACATCTGTATGGAAATTCGTGTGGGTTTCTGGAAAAAAACAAAGTAATTGTACATAGTTACGAATCATAATTATAAATTAATTTTTTGCATTTTAAGTGATTACATATTGGGTTTCTGGTGATATGTCATGAATATGGGACAAATTTTAAAAAGCTTTGTAAATGTATTTACAATAATTAATTATTCAATTAATAATATTTGATGTATGCCTTATTTATCACAGACAGAGCAAAGAAATAGTCTAGAAATATTTTAACCAACTTTCTTGTAATAATTTTGTTTAATTTCTTGTGAATTTCCCATTTTAACAAAATATTTATTCCAAAACATTCATTCACATTTTAACCATATTTAAGTACATTAAATATTGTGATGTACAGTCACTGTTGATGCTTCAGCAGTGTTCACATATCTTTTGTGCTATTACTGTGGATTGTTCTTTCAAAGGTAAATCAGTGACCTGGAACTTTTCATTGCTTTACATATTTTATAATCACACAGTATGTATTGTTGTATTTGTTCTCAATTCTGAGTGGAAAACACTACAGTTGAAAACGTAGCATGCTTTAGCTCTTGCATGCAACAAAACCACAAGGAAGGCAGAAGCAAGTGCAGCATGTTTACTTACTCTCTACAAGCAAAAAAAACTATGTAGATATGAGCTTCCTGTGTTGTACTTGTTACGTTGTCATTCAACATATTATTGTTAGTGAGAACACATTTCTTAATTAAAATTAGTTTTTTTAGAACCTTTATAAATCTTGATGGCTTGTGATGGTGAAAAAAGGAATCAAGGATTTTACTATATGATGTTGGTATACATATGTTTATATCATGTATAGGCAACAGATGATAGATCAAATCATCAATACACTGAAAGAGCTTACCTGTTGTGGACAACTCGAAAGTTGTTTAATAGTATTTCTCTTGTTTCTTGAGCATGTCTACTGAGGTTCTCATCCTGCAAAATACTTGAGACAAACAGCTCACAATCTGAAAAAGACCATTCATTCACACGCACGCACACACACACACACACACACACACACACACACACACAAAAAGCACACAAAGATTATCTGATGGCAGAAAACAGAACACAATCTTACAGTTTATAATACTGAAACAAGTATAAGAGCAAAAGATGATCCATTTTTTTCAAGGTGATATTTATGTACAAATATTTTTCTTCTCTAAATAGTATCTCTTAAAAATATGCAAAACCCTCCCAGTGATCATGTTACCGAGGCCGGTTAATGCAAATGCTACAAAATGTCAGTGTGTGTAACTGACAATGCTTTGTGTTTGAATAAGTAAAATGTAAATCTTAAAGTGGCAATCTATCAAAGTGGATCTGAATATTACACCTACTGTTCTTCAATATATAAAAATAACACAGTATGGGTCAAAATGGCACTCTGTATGTCTCATTCCAAACATTTAAGACAGATTTAAACAATGAATGTAAGTAATGGGTAATAGTGTTTATATTTGTATTGTTATTTTAGTGTTTGTATTTAATAATAATAATAATAATAATAATAATAATAATAATAATAATAATAATAATTGGTAAGAGAAAATATGTAATGTGTCAAAAAGGAGTTTGCTACTTTGTATATTGCTCATAAAATTATATTCTCTTTTGTATTTTGTAATTTATGTTTTCCAACAACTCACAATATAACCAAATGTCAAAGGTTTTTTAAAATGTCAAATTTTTGTGCTAATGAAGATGTGTATCGTGACTACTGATAAGCCACAATTTTAAGTGCAATATTTTCTTGTTAACCTGACAAAAGTACATTCATAAAACACTAGTAATGTCTTGAGGCAGTACCTTCTAGAAGCCTTCTGATGTCTTCAGAAATCGTCCCCATTAATTCTCTGAATGTTAGACTCCACTGAAATCTTTAAATGATCCTGTCTTCTAATATTTCTTTATAGAAAAACTGTTGTGAGTGAGTATGTTGCCTCTCCAATGTACCAAAAGACACTACACAGTGTGGTAATGCAGACATCCACACACATCCTCTTAGTTTTAAAGGAAGTGCACAGCACTTCATCTATGTTGTGAAAGTGAAACTAGTTTGGTTAAACAAATGTGGAGAGTCAAAGAAAGATTTAAGGCCCATTGTAAAGCCTGAATCATTAACAGCTAAAACAAGAATTATCCTAATTTGATTCTAATATGTTACTTTTACTGTGTTAATTACAATGACTACCTGGTAACTCTGCTGCCAATAAGTTACTGTAAATTTACAACGTAGTTTTTTACAGTGTGGAAAATATTTGCTCTACAAGTTGCCTATAAAAGCTAAATTGTATATCTATGTTTAATTTATATGTTTTTGTGGTTTAATTATTACCCAGTATGTCGAGATTTGTTTATTGCTTTGCTTTTATGCTACATGTAATCCAATTATATTATAACAACTGTTTAATGTTCCATGGAAAGCTGTTGCTGCTTTGTGAGGATGGTACTCTTTATATTGCTTTGTATTTTCCTGCTTTTTTATTTTTCACAAGACAAATTATTATTTGGCAATAGGTCCCACTTGTAATATAATAGGTTTATGTCTTTTTTCTAAACACACAACAAGGAAGTACAATGAAGATGTGGAGGTTTTGAAACGTATGAATGAAATGTATGAATGTATGAAGTGTATAAAATGTATTGTTTGTCATGGATTTGGTCGCTCAAACTTACAAGTTTTCTGTTAATCTTTGTCAATATTATTTTACCTACTACTTATATATGTTACTTATATTATTTACAGCTATAAACAATAAAATTGCAATGTCCTTTCACTGAAAAGTATAGAAGACTTAAACAAAATGATTTGTATAAATATATTACTTTTAGATCTACAGATGCTGTACAATCATGGTCACACTGTAAAGAATGTTGTGTCATGAAGTCCGCTGTGAACTGGTATTGCTTGGAGGTGTTTTAGGCAGGTATTTGATGGATACAGGGTGGTAAAGCAAATCTGAATAAAGCAAAGAGGGTAGCATTCCTAGAGAAGGACATGACCGTTTGACCCCTTCCTCTCTGTCCCTCTAGCTACAGCCCCTGGTGAAGGTAAAAGGAGGAATGAGCAAGGCCTCCCAGCCCTCCATGAGCACTGCCTCCTGCCTGCTGGGCATGGCCATATGAAAGGAAGGAGCCATTGTAATCCACCCAGGATTACACCGCCCAACAATACACAGCTGAAAGGGCGACAAAGACCCAGTATCAAACACAGGCCTGGGCTGATGAGAGGAACCTGCTATGATCTCCTACCACCAACACTGCCATCAGCACCTCTCATCTCCCCAAGAGAGCTCTTTTGCCATTCGTTGACTCCTTTCTTCTCTTTGCTTATCTGGAGACGCATGCTTTTTCATCTTGGCATTCCTTTTCATTTGCGTTTCACTTGGGGGAGGGGGAATGGCTCTCTCATCTGAGTAAATCACCCTCCTCCACAAAAATCGCACTGTAACACAGCAATGCTTCCCTCTCTAGAGCTGGGGTCAGTTTGCAGGCACCAGGGACCGACTTTATGGATAATACTTGTCAATATAGAGACTCTATTATTATTATTTGTAAATTGTTTTCAAATTCTCCTTAATCAGAGTAAAGGAGTAGATGCACACCTTGCTATTCAGTGCATTTGGGGCTTTCGGCTCATTCTTGCTACTAGCTTGACCTTTTGAACCTTAGACTGCTGTTTGCTGCTAATTAACCACCTCTCCGACACTTTAAGATAAATCTACAGGCACCAGTAAGAAGATGTTTGAGGTGCTGTTTGAGAGGCTTGGTGGTAAATATTCTCTAAAGGACAGAAAGCAAGGCAGTTTGCTCAGGAGATTTTGGAGGTATCAGTATATGTCAACACCCAAACCTCAAGTAAGGGTTACCACGGAAAAGAACAGAAGACTTTATTTCCTAGCAATAAATTGATTATTGTGAAATAAAACCAAAACACTTAAAAGGATATGTCTCAAATTTATGGGATTAAAATTTTTGTCACAAATTCTATCCACTATAAATCAATGTATCAATTTTACAATAAATAAATAAATAAATAAATAAATAAGCAGATGCCACCTGGAGAATATCTCACAAATATGTTTTGCCATTTTTCTGAATATAAAGATAGTACAAACTTTTTTCAGGGTTTGAAAATTACTTTTCCTTCTAAGTATGAAAAGTGTTTCATCCAGTGTTACATTTCCTGAATGTCTTACTACATCCACAGTAAAATAAATAATAATGCTAGTAATTGAGAGGAAAATAATATACATGGGGTTTTCTCAAATAAATAAATAAATAAATAAATAAATAAAGTATTGCGATTACATTGCTATAAGAAAACGATGGTCCAGGCCAATGGTTCAGCCATTAAAAACTGGAGAATTTGGAACATTGTTCCTCAAAGTTCAATAACACTTTTACCATGTAAGGTGGAAACCAAAGAAATAAAAGCTGAAGGTGAGTGTCAGAACAAAACAGAAATAGTTTGAGAATCACCACAAAACAAAAGTGAGAAATAAGGAACAAAGCTAGTTGTAGAAACAGTGGATTACTGCACAAAATACAGAACAGTTCCATCACCAGTTTTCTGGCTGCATCTCCTTTACTGGCTGGTAGAAGAGACTAGGGGGCAGCCAGTGATTTAGCCAAGTAGTCAATAACAAAATAAACTATGACTTCTTATTAGCCCTCTACCACAAACTGGCTTTATTTACCATTTATTTACAATTTCTTTTCACAGAGCAGAGCTTTCACAATGCCTCTCTGCAAATATTTCTGTGAATTGACCAATATTTGAACTTTTAAACCTGTATTAGACAGAAATGCACTTTGTTGCACTAAACAACTGTTTTATCTTGTACCACTGTTTTCACAAAACTGTGGCAGCCATCTTCAAATCTAATGCAACCTTCTCAGTTGCCTGGCTTATGCCGTTTGGGCTCTTGGAAGCAGTCCCAGAAACCTTGTAAACCTTGTAAATTCTGCTTATTTGTCTGTATTAGTTACCTACACAACAAGGGGGTGGATTAATGACATCGTATAAGGACATGGCTCCAACTGATCACAAGGGGGGGACTGTACAGAGTGGAGGAGGAAGTCTTCCTTTTATGCCTATTTCCACTAAGGGCGGAGGCTATTTGCATGAGGCCTCTGTCCTTACTTAGCAGACTGTCTGTCAAAAGCAAGAAGACATACAAAATGCCCCTTTGACCCACTCTTTTAAGCCAGTGAATAGAATATACAGTGGTCTTTTTATCCTTTTGATTTCAGTTACCCCTGTGGAGTGACATGCTTCAGAAGGACTTGAACAAGACTCAGGAAGTCAAGCCAGGCATTTGATTTGTAAAAGCCCTTGTGACACCCTTACCCAGCAAGAGAAGGAGAACAGAACACACAAGGGGTCTTCAACCTACCTCAGCATTGTAGATTCACCTGAAAAAATCTAACACCCAAACACATACTGATTATACTTACACTTCTTTGACTTCTCTAGCTCGACTCTTGACCTCCCTGACATCTCACAGAGCTAGAAAGTAGATTGTTTATGCTGGTGATGAATGATGGCTCAGTGGCACAGAGGACACACAGGACTGTGTGGCCAAACATCAGAGGGAGCACAGAAAGGGTTGCATGCAATAGCACAATCCTTTAAGCTGTTCCATTCCTATTCATGGTTCTTATCATATATTACCTAAAAGTAACAACCACTCTGAGTACCCTGTCCTGTGTCACTGACATTGAAATTATTGTATCCCACTGATCCTCAGTGGGGGGTTTTTTCTATTTTAACCTGGCCTATATTGCTCTCTTTGCCTTCCCACTGTCCTTCCCACATCTTCTCACACCCTACAACACTGCAGTGTGAGATTTCCTTGCATGCTGACAGGCTAGTGAAAAACATCCCTCTCCGGGAGGCAGCTGAACATCTGTCTCCATAGGGCTGTGGCTCTGGCTCTGACATCTGCAGATGGGGCCCAGTGGGAGCTGAGAGCGATGCCAACCAAAGGTCCAGGGAAAACACAGTAATAACCAAACTCCTTCAAACATACTACATTTATAAACATTAGAGCTGTTATAAAATTGAGGCACATATACAATACATAACTTTTACAACTGGCTAAACAGCAAATCAACATATTTTCCACTATTATCCAACAAAGATAACTGCAGGTCAACCATTTCTAGGAACTGTGCTCTCTTCTATAATAGAGTTCATCAGTTCTCCATCACCACAAATGTTGGAATTTTATACAAGTTGACTAACATCTATTTAAATACAATTTGATATGTAATGTAATGTCAGCTGGGTTTATGCATTTTTATTCTTTACAGTTGGTGAAAAATTCAAAATTGCAGTACCAGTCTGCACTGTAGTACTGTAGTACTGAATGATGCAGCAATTGCTAGGCTTTTTCTCTGGAGACATTGGTTTGTTTTTTTTTCAACTAATAAAGTAGGTAGATGCTGTATATGTTCAATGTGTATAATGTTTGATGTATGTTGCTAGTGACAGGATCTTTAAGGCCTTACTGTTGTATGTCAGGAATGAACACAAGACTGACACTAAACATGCAGGATTAATGGTGTGGGGTGATAAAACCTTTGGTCAGGCACCCTTCTCCTCTCTTCCTGGACAGGCCTATGGTCTTACTGAATTAATTCAGGCCTGAACTCTGCATGAACCTGGTCAGTGGATAGGGTGCTGACAGTGCGGTGCTGCTGGGGCAAGAACTGTGCAAACCCAACACCTTGAGTAAATATTGGAGAAGTCCATCAGATGATCAAGAGAATGAAACAGGGTTGTCAAGTCCCTATAAACTTTTAAGTGAAGATGAGGCTCACCAACAAAGCATCCAAAACCTGTCTGTTTTCTTTTCTTTTTTTATAATTCTTTTTTTTATTAGTCTCAACAAGTTCACATTTATCTTCATGGTAAATTTTCTACATAAAACAAAAACAATGCTGGAATGCATGGCACTGTGCAACAATACTTTAAATATTTCTTGTAATTTCTACAAGAATTGTGTTCAGAATACTTTATAATGTGTATATTATAGTACAATACTTTAAATGTGTATTACAATTCAGTACTGCACTCTGCCTGGTATTCTGGGATTATATTAACAGTACGCTAGTGGCAGATTGTACCATGCCAAAGGACCTTACTGTATAACTGCAGTAACAATGCTGTGGCTTTATTATAATAACACAGTAAAACATTCAGTACCATTAATTCTACTGCAAAATTTGGCACTAAAGCATTTATCTCAGGCATCAAAGGAGCCTCACTAATTTTTCTGTTTTCCAATTTGTCATCCTAAGTTTTGATCTTGATGGGTTTTGTTGTAATACACTGCTACCAATATGTAGTAGTTATGCATTCATTGAAAACTACACTACAATGTGCTGTAACACATTGTAAACAAACATTACAGAAACAACGCTGTAAATATTACAGTGACTACCTGGCAATTCTGCTGCCAGTATTTTACTGTAAACCTACATGATTATTTTTTTTTTAAAGTAAAGGACATTCCTTTAGAATGAACCACTGTGCTAAATTTGTCCCAAAAAAAAACTTGTAAAGTAAATACATTTGGCTATTGTGAAATTATCTTTAATGGACTATTAGTTTGATATGTTAAAATATATTTAAAATATTTATATTTAAAATATAAATATGTGCCTACAATTCAGGCTAAATAGTGATGCAATGATGTCAAATCCTAAAGGGATTATGATTTTTTTAGTATAAAGCTAAACACCGAGCACTTGTGGGGCTGATAAATCTTGAAATGTTGCAAAAGATGAGAGGAAAATGTGAAAATTTGAAACATAGGTCTCATAACATGGTGCAGTGGAAAATATGAGTAAAATGGGAAGACTATTCAGTGTTATATCAGTGAGCAAGCAGGAGTGTTTACATGTTTAGAAGTCCTGCAGGCACAATGAGGTGAAAAGGTCATAGGAAGCCACCCGGGGTGTACTGCAACATTCCTCTTGTCAAACTATACATACTGGGGTAGCCTTGATTTAAATTAGCCCCATTGTATTGTAATGTCCCTTAACAAAAGACATTATCTTTTATTAGAGCATAATGACTCTCATAGCTTCTAAATATCAAAAAGAATAAAAGCAGAATCAATGTGCATTATCACTTGATTAATAGATACACGAATTTCAGAAAAATAAAACACTTTTATTCAGTTATTACTACTTCACATAGGTCAGACTAATACTGTGATCCTATATATAGCCTATGAACACACGACGTTTTTCTCCAAAAGTACATTTCTAGTGCAAATTATAAAACTGCTCATTCAAAATAGCCACATTGTGTTGCAATGAGTTGCGACAGTTACACATCAGAGTTAAATGTATTACACCCAATTGCAACTGTTACACATCAGAGTTAAATGTATTACACCCAATAAACTTAGTTTTTGGCCATTTGCAAAGCAGTGCCATGCATCATCACAGAGCAAGAATGTCCTTGCAGAGACAAAAAAGTGACAAATCCAGGATTTTTTTTATATTTGGTCTGTAGCAGAAAAATAAGTTAGGTAGCAGTCCTCAATGACAGAAGGTTGAAACATGCAAGTTCTTTTACAATGCAGGTAGAAAACACATTTCTAATATCACACCACAAACCGCACTAAATGTAGGAGGACACTGTGGTATACAATATGGCTTATTATTGAGAACTGTAATATGCAGTATGTGCGCCATTAAATGTCCTCAGTTGGCACTGGAAGAGTCTGAGATGGGAGAAGCAGCTGGAGATGAGGTGGTGGAGCTGTTTGTGTTTTGTCCAGCAGAGCAGTCTGTTGCTCTTTTCATGACCGGCACGGTTCCTTCTCTCTCGCGTTTCTTCTGTTTCATTCGGCGATTCTGAAACCAGATTTTAACCTGAGTCTCATTCAGTTCGAGTGTAGCGGCCACTTCGACTCTCCGCGCCCTTGTGAGGTATTTGTTAAAGTGGAACTCCTTTTCCAGCTCGGTGAGCTGCTTCGTAGTGAAATTTGTGCGAATAATACTTTGCTGTCCATGGCTTCCGTATTCAGTGACCTTAACTGTGAAGGGGGGGGGAACATTTCATATTAATCAACAGCAATAAATCCACATGTTCATAATTCGACAAGCAGGTCCCTCTGACATGATCTTGTTAGATGGGACTACTGAGGAATAAACCTGATTCAACTGACCTGTCTTAGGCGGGTTCCTCTTAACTTTCATCCATTCGAAAGTTTGTGCCTGGCTGGAACTGTTCTTTGAGTCACTGACATTATGGATTAGGCCGGAATATTTGCTGTACGTGCCGTACTGGTGTTGCTGCTCTTTCTCTCCGTAGGGATAGGATGGATATTGATTGACAGGGACTTCTCCTGGCCTGCTACTAGACTCGGCCGCTGTCCCACTGTTGTTCCCGATGTTTAGTACAGAAAAGCCAGGGGACGGCAAATACATGTGCTGTTCTCCCTGACTGAGAATGGCCTGGTGGCTGTAGTCCAGGTGAGATCGGCTCTGCTTGCCGTAGTTTACTTGATGACCTGTTGTAACAAGATCCAAATTAATGTGGCATGGCTGGGATGCCTGGTGCGCATAGTTCATGCCTTGAGTTTCGTGCAGCGTCGGTGTAAACGAGTTCCCTCCAACTGGCCTCCCCTCAGCAACGCAACTATTAGTGCTCCCACAAGCACTTTGCATGTACTCTTGATCCAGGCCGAAACATCCAACTTTTGAATTTATATGGTTAGGTCCACGGCTGTAAACAGTGTAATCTAGGTACGAATTCATTTTCGATTGTCCACCAGTCTAATCGTTTAAAAGGGGTTAATAAACGTCGGCGTGTTACCCCAGTGCCCTACCACCTCTTAGCAGTATGTCAAACCTCAAAAGTTCTGTCGGGCTACATATCAACCGAGTGACAGATCATGTGACCAAAATCCACCAATAGTCCGTGACCTACAGCGGTAGTTTGGGCGTTGCGAGTGTCCATCAAGTGAACTCGTATTTACATGACAAACACATGAATGGAACCTACTCTTCAGTCACGTAAACGCACATAATTGCAGAGTAGGCCTGATGAAAATTTTTATCACAGCAATAAGAACAGTTTTGAGACTTTACGCTGCATTCTCTAGAAGTTGATTGCAGAGAAGACAATAGACCATTTATGGACAGAAAGCTACTCAACATGGTCATGAGTTTTCTTGTTTATGTACAGCGTTTCCAAAAAAAACCCCCACTACGTTCCAACTTGCACAGATCTAAACGTTTAAATCATAGAGGCCTATTTTCTTGTTTTGAAGAAACCCGACAATGGCCCCAAGAGACACCAAGATCATTTTGAATGACATGACAAGGAAAGTATTGAAAGATCCAAGGTGCAATCTGTGCTCAATGAGAAGACTGTATTTTTAAAAAATAAATATAGTTCCCAAATGACTAAACGAAAACAGGAAGGGAAATGAAACTGGAAATGAACACTTTCGATTTTATTGCAAGTAGGTCGTAAAACTTTTCAAAATTACGCATATTAACACAACAAGGGCTCACCCCAAGCAAATAGCCTATTATAGCTGGAGAAATCATTTTGAATACTGTTTACATATTTGTCATTTGTAAAATAATTTTAATGCTATCCTGCATTTCATGGCATACCTAGTCATACACAATATTTTGCTTTATGTGAATAGAAGTAATGTTAAAGAACGGTTAACCAGTCTGTTTTTGCAAATAAAGTGCGCTTTTTGTGCGTAAAAGGGTTTTAGACGGTTGATTGCTTTTACTGTTCACTGAGATAAGTCAGGGGCCACGCTCTGTGATTTAGACTTGCTCTCTGCTGACCAGCCATATTATGAGACCTAAGATGACTAAGCCTGCGCATTTGGGGCTCGGACAACGCTATAATATCTTCACAGTTACCCTCAACATTATCGAAACAGCCTTGGCTACGAAAGGTGAAACCAGATCCATCATTTAGCCTTCTACAGTATTGGTCATTTGTAGGTCTGTGTTTTTGCGCGTAAGGCCAATGGCCCTCGGAATTTCTGAAAATCTGGCTCATACAGCATGCATCATTTCGAGCATTGCTAACGGATGGGGGATTCATGTAATTCCCTGTAGGTGATTTAAGTGCAGCACTAATGTCCATTTGCAGGGACGATGGAAGACGTGCATTCGGAGAAGGGGGAGGACCGGTTCCCTTCAACTCTGTGTCCTTTTTATGCCTCATCCTGCGGTTCTGAAACCATATCTTGATCTGTCTTTCGCTAAGCTTCAGTAGGTTGGCCATCTCGAGGCGTCGCGGTTTGCCTAGGTAGTGATTAAAGTGGAACTCTTTCTCCAGCTCCAGCAGCTGAATGCTAGTGTACGATGTGCGCGTCCTTTTATAGCCAACTGAGTCACCGGGTCGGCTCTCTGCTGCAGAGGAAATGAAGTAAGAAAGCATTAACTGCAATCAAAAGAAAAAAAATAACAAATACAGACATTTCAGTCACTAATAATTCCACGTCCGTATGCCTTTTGTCATTTTTGTAAGTAAGGAAAGTTGAAAAAAGGGCCCTCAAATCCAATTCTGGGAGCCATGCTCTGCATCCAGTATCCCTGATCCAACCAAGGACATGCCTTAGAATTAACTAATTATTTCACTCAGGAGAATTGAATGTATGGCGATCATTTGAAGCTATGCGGTGTCTCGCTGTGATTGTTAAACACGGTTTGTACATTGATTTCCATTTACCATATAGCTTACTACAACAAACCAATTGTACCCACCACCGATGGATGCATCATAGAAGCTGTGACGTTTCTGCTTGAATTTTTTCATAGAGTCTGTCATCCAGGGGAAGACCAGTTTGCTGTCAATAGTAAGGTCCCCGACTGAGGAGCTGTGAGGTTCTCCTGTAATGGATAGGAGGGGTGATTCTGTATAGCTTCGATAAAGTTCACTTGGAGTGCAGTGCCGAGTGTCATCCGTGGCAGCCTTCGGTAATGAGCAAGCATTCATCTCTTGGTCGTTTTCCCGCAGTGCCACAGTGAGTGAAACTTGTGTCGTATCACTGTATCCAAATGTGTCGTCACCCTTAAACCAGTCACTGCCCAATAATGAGCTGTTGATGTTGTCCGTCTTGTTCTGCATTGTGTAGAGCTTCTGGCGAAACTTGCGTCACGTGACAGATTCGTTATAGAGGCCTCTTGGTGGGAGACCTAAAAGGTCGCAACAAGGCATAGTATGAATGAAGTCACAAAAATCCATCTTCACAACTGAAAGAGGACATGATATGGATATGGACGTTTTTACTGCAAAATAGTGAACTAAGTAGGCTACGGTATTTCGCCTAAAATATTCTACAAACGAAATAAAGGACCAGGATGGGATGATAATACCATATGCTTTTTTTAAAAGAAATATAAATAAATACATGAACTTATTTCATAATTGAAACGTTATACTGTAGTTCCTGGTCAAGCTAGAACTGATAAGATATTATCTACGCGTCAAAAGCCAACGAGGACTTCTGGTACACATAACAAACATGCATAAATCATATACCTAATTTATAGCCGTTATTGACAATAATCAACGGGAATGCTTTTATTGTCAAGAACTGCAGTATACAAACATTGGGTGTATTTTATAGCTTGTTAAATAAAACGTCTGTCAAATGAATAGATTTAAATCGATATTAAAAAATCACAATTTTAAATCAATAAATAATAAAGGATAGCCTAGGGAAAAATCAGGTTTAACTGATAGTTATCTAAAATGTGTTGAATGCCTGAATCTTGTATACATGCCTTAATCTACAAGACATTTAAATGAATTAATGCAGAATATTTATAACATCAAGAAAAATAGAAAACGTTATA
>JAOTRR010000059.1:16925124-16938373 GCA_028570945.1 Gogo arcuatus
ACACACACACACACACACACACACACACACACACACACTGTATAAACAGTAAAGAGGCGACTTCAAACTATAAATAAATAAGCCGCTTTATTTAACATCCCAAAAGCAGTCACACCAAATAAGAAGATTGGAAAAGCAGAATTCACAGTTATTTAAAAATCGATGTTCACCGAAAAATAACACTTTTAGACAGACTTCGGCATATTCTCAGTTGTGTTCATGGTGACAGAAGTAGTGCAGAATCGGTCGTAATGTAACAAATGATGAAAAGAAAAGAGAGAGCGACTACGCTGAAGGAGGAACAAAGGCTGCTGAACTCGTCGTGAACCCGAGCTCAAGTAATATGGCGATAAATCACACGGACATATCCGCCATTCACAAACTGACTGAGTCTATTTCAGTGCAGCTCGCTTATTGCGCTCCTGTAGGTTTGTTCTGAATCCACACAATCAGCCAGTTTTTAGCATCATCCTTTTTTTTTTTTGCCTGATCAGAACAACCACTAAATATTACTGAAGGCTATGTGCTGTCTAATCAAAAAAGACTGAATGATGGATCCTCGTATTCGCTGTGTTTCTGAAGTCTATCAACAGCAGCTATACATAAGCAAGAGGTAGAGAATGTAGTCTACATCAGCCTGCAGACCTTTACGTTTCTGTAAACTTCATTATCAAACTGCCAGTAATTTTGTTCCTCAAACCTTGCCATATAATGATACAACGTTCTAATTTGACACTGGTTTAATTTCCCAGTCGCTTCTCTCCTATCTGGGAAAACTGGAGTGGGAAAGCTCTTTTAACAACAACCAAATTATACATCTTAGTTAATTTAATTGAAAAGAGCATTCTCTTATACTCACCAGCCAACTCCTCCTCCGGAAACCTTGATGAGAACCTCAGGCAGATAATATAATACCTGAAAAAGAAAGAAATTGTTAATCACATTATCCATTCAAAATATTATCAAACAATGTCAAATCTTTTAACATAAAAATCGCAATTTGTAGAGAACAAGACTGGAAGGAATGGGAATTAATATGAGCACATAGCCTATATACAAACACACACTAAACGTGTAGGCCTAGTGAGGAGCACAGGATGGTAGATATGTGTTGTCGCTCATGTAGGCTACTTTCAACTCCACACCCTGAAGCCTGGGCTGGAAACAGCAGATCATTAGATAGCCAAACAGCCGAGAGGGGAGCAAAAGACCTCAGCGCAAGAGCTGACCCAGGCAAATAGTGCTGTGTCTTAGAGTAAGCAATCGATATCAATTGAATTGTGAATCAAACAAAAATTAAGCAAGATTAGAAAACTGTTCTAAAGCACTATTGACGAACTGGACAAAATAACAAAACTACCAAGCCATCTTCTTTAATCAACGCAAGCAAACATATTAAGAAGACAATGTTTACACATTGTTTACACATGTTTACACATCTTGTTTACACTAATACCAGTTATATGACATTGTCTAATCTCTTTTTCTCGCTATTCACAGTTTAGAAACGTATTATTTAAGTAGCCTATGTTAATCAGTGTTTTCAAATGGAAGAATTGTGCTATCACATTTTCTGCTTTATCTTTGAATTTATGTTTAGATTTATTATATTGGGACGTGCATGTTCAACCTTTTAATACCACAATTTGATGTTAATAACAAACCCTTTCATGCATTTTCTAGTGGTATAATATAAAAGAGTAATTTTAGTGTATTACAAAATAATCTATCTGTCTGTCTATCTCCACAACTGGACAACAGAACAGCAAACGAAGATGTCAGTGTTAAGTGATTATACGTCTATCAAATAAAACTGTAATTTTAGCAGAACAAATTCGTGACCCTGAAGAACTCAGTCAACATGATGTTAAAGTGTTGAACCAGATATCTGTCTGAAATTGTCAATGTCTAGTCTGTTGTAATTGCCGTCTAGTGATGGTCTTCAGATCAATTCTTATTGGACAGAAAGCCTTTGATCTCTCAAGTAAATCTGCTGCGTTCCGTTCTCTTGCACCCGCACTCTTTGCGCAGAGGGGTTAATATCTAACCCAGGCAATCATAACAGTATAGTTTGATTACTGCAATCCCCTTTTCATTTGCATACCAAAAAAACCTTATTCAAAATTCAGGGACTTCACATTGTCCATTGTCCATCACTTAGCCCATAGCCAACTGGCTGCCAGTGTCGATCTAAAACCCACTCCTCACGTTTAAAGCTTTTTATTCCTCTAGTACTGGTCTCCTGGTGGTCCCTAAAATTGTACTAATCACTGTACCCTAGTAGTGGCATGGGTCACTGGACCTTTCCAGAGTATCCCCTTGACTATTCTTATCGGCACCATTTTATATCTCTCCTTTTCCCCATCTCTATCAACTTTCCTCTTATTGTTTCTTCTTTTCTTTTCTTTTCTTTTCTTTTTATGATCTCACACAATGGACTGTGAAAATGACTTTATAAAGGCAATATATAGTTACATAACAAAGATAATAAATTACCATGCTAGAGTACAAATGCTAGGTTTGTATCTGGGGTTTGAACTTTAGGTATATCATGTGTGACACGTTAAAATGCATTTAAGTCACATAATTGCGCATATTATTATTATTATTATTATTATTATTATTATTATTATTATTACAGAGAAGATTAAGTCTATACGGCTTACATTTAGCCCAAAACTTCAGTCTGTTACACCACAATAAACCTGTAATTCGTCAGGAATTCAAAACTGCATTGTATACCCTGTCAGTGTTGACAGGTAAGTCTAACAATCTATCGTTTATTTCACATGCAGATTTCTGGTAAGTCAGATGTAGTTATGCCTGTTAATTATGTTCATGTTAAAGGTTCTTCATACTAGCATCCTGTGCAGATGACACGCAGGTCACCTGACGCGTGTATTATTTTTTCCTCAATTGTAATGGAGGTTTTGTTTCCCAGACCCCCCCCCCCCTCTCCCATCCCCCCGTGACAACCGAGAAACTTTCCGCTACTCATGACGTTTCTGCATTTAAAATTATCAACTGCACCAGCATTTTATAGTCTATATCTCATACACTTCGCTTTTGCTACGTGGGCAAACCCGAGTATAGCCCTTACAAAAGTAACATGGAGCGACGGATTTCCAGAAGGTGTAATATATTACATTTTACAAAATGGACTGTTTGCAATAACTACATACCTGCGCTGCAACATTTTTCTCTTTTACCCTTTTTTCAAGGGGAGACTTGTGATGACAAAATATAAAAAACATTACGTGGTGTAGGACTCTTTCACACCTGTTTTCCAGGCACACATTTGCTCTTTCCTGAAAAGAAAGAGAAGACAACTATGAAATAAATATTAATTTTCAGAATTGCAGATATAGGCAATATTGCAACTTATAATCTTAAATATAGTTACTTACTACTTCACTTAATAGTGAAGAGCTAGGTTAAATCATCTTAACCCACCGTAACAGTTAACCAAGACGTGCAGGAAAAATTTGAATTAGACTCTAAATTAACCTGGAAGAGCAATAGGAAAATCTAAGGGCAACCTGGCCTACTGAGCCATGTCTCAGATAGAGCAGCAGCTTCTCCATTATGCCTGCTTTAGGTCAGTTATTGGCTGTTTGGACAGAAAGGCCCGTACCTTGTCACCTCCTTTAATCTCAGTTCAATACACATGAAAAAATATGCATTGTATCACCAGCCCAGCAAGTTTCACAATGGCATATTAAAAAAGAATGAAATTACACTTGACTTGCATTTCGCTGGATTTCAAACGTGTCCTCTAGCAAATTCAGCGAAATGTTTGAATAAAAAAGAAAAAAATGGCTAGAAGAATCCAGAACATAGCTATTGAGTCTTCCAGTTCGACGCTGAGCTTACATCAACTACATATTCCCCAAGACACGAATTTGCGAATAAAGATCTTTTTCACACAAATTCGGATCTACAGGGTATACATAGATGACAGATATCACAGTTGATGCTAATCGACGGGTATAAACCTGGGACGAGTTGGTGACAGGAAATATAACAAACGCTCATACACGCTTCAGTTATAAGTGCATGGCCTGTATGGTCAAGGAGCGTTCTTCCCACAGATTACATTAGTATAGTAACATAGCTACAACACCTTTCAAGACAGATATGACTGTATCATCAACATGCTACGAAAATATCAGATAATCTGACCACAATATAGAAATGATAGAATCAGGTTACTGTCCCGATTCGTTGGTTCTGCGCAAATGCATTATGTTGAACATATCCGCGCAATTTATTTTCCCACTTTCATCTTTAGAGTGGATTTCTTCTGCCTTGATACACAGTTTCATGCTCATCTCAATGGGGATGCACACGGAGTAGTTTTGGAGACACTAGGGATCCTTTCCATAATAATAAAAAAAATTCAAGACAACTATGGAAGTGAAACATTATTAATCAACTGCATGCAGACATCCTGTATCCTCAGTCTCTGATGTCTTATTTCCTGTGGCAACTCTCCATACAAAAAAACATAAGGTTAGTGGTATCCTAAGGAATTGATTTTTAGCAGCCATAAATAAGATTCGAATCTATTCAGTTTAAGGTTTAAGGTATAATTATGGTTGTACAAAAGCTTAAAATTTTACAAAAAGCTTTAAGTTATAACATGTTTGTATAATATGTTTTTCAGCTTGCCTTCAATGTACTGCACTCAGAGCTTACGTATTCCAGCATGTACATTTGTTGTAAAGTGGCATAAAATCATGCAGTCACTAGGTGACCTCAAGATGAACTCAACTCCCATTAACTTGCTCAGAGCAGTGTGGCTTAGATTAATTTGTTGGTATAAGAGCATTTTAAAGAAAAACATACTCGCCAGCGTTGTAAGTCTAACTATACTTTTGCATCTTAAATACTACTATTTATGCCTTTTGATATACAAAATCATGGAGTGTTATTGCCATTGTTCTTACCATCTCCTTACTATTATGAACTTACAGTTCATATGTGTAAGTTATATTAAGTTACAGTCTCCTCGGCTCGGATAGCCGAACCTGTTGGTATTGCCTAGGTTTATATAAATAGGATTTTCTGCAACAAAATCCTCGGTGTTTGAGCGAAAGAAGGACAGAGTGAGTAGGATGTCGGAGTAAGGCGAGCTCTGCTGGTCACGCAGGAGCGTTACATCAGTCAAGGGCAGCATCTAAACCAGACTGGCACTGATTTGCTTTGGAGTTTTTGCGAGATTTAAGAGGTTTTGCATGAAATATAAAAGAATAAATTATTTATGGACATCAGATCATTTTGCTTATAGACAATTATCGACTATAAACGATAATTCTTCAATTAAATATTTATATATTTTTTTTTAGTCCAGTAAAGTAATTATGAATACTGCCAATATGACAAGGATTCAAAGGTTTCTAATGAACCTCAGTATATGTGATGGAAACCTAGCCTATATTTCCTAAGCCTGCATTTGTTGTAGTGGCAGCTTGGCACTGTGTGTGTCTCTGTGTTCAGCACTAGTCTCCTGACCTCGCAGTGATCCCTTCTCCATGAATAATTGATGAGAACAGCGCACAGATTACCCCTATCAATATGCAAAACACATTATAGGAGTACAATGAGATTTTAATAGTTATGAATCGCGCGACCGTGTTTATCGCGAGAAATTTGGCACAGTTACCTCATGTTTGCAGTCTATTCAGTTTCATCAAATTTCACAAAAAATACAGCAGTACGATTGCATTTATCCTCTTCCAGACTCTCAAAATGACAATGGGAAATACATTTAAAAAATATGTTTTGTTGATGCTTTATTAGCCTATTTAATTCTGTCTTGCTGCCACGGCAGTTTACGTTTTGGTTTTCTGTAGACAAAACTAACTTGAGTTAGGATAAAGGAATTTAGTACCTGGTTGTTGTTGTTTTGGTTTTTTTTAAAGCATTCAAATTTCTTCAACGTATAAACACTATTTACAAAGAGGAGGAAGTTGAAAAGAAATGTTGACATGAATAGGCCTACTGTGTTTACAAGCACATCTCTAGCCTGTGTTTTATATATAGGCTATAAATGACACAAATGATATCCGCAGCATTAAAATACAACCTGCTTGATGGCATCATCACATTGAATCTTTTGACAGAATGTGCATCAAAATATTTGGGGCCTAATAATATAGGCTATTCCCCCCGTTATTATTATCTAAAACAATCCAAATTCTTTGCAAACTGACAATTAATGAATAAAGGAAAACTTACTCCGAGACGTCTTGCCCCAATCCAACAGAAAAATAACAGTGAGTAGCCAAGTGAGTGTATGACATTTTGAGTGGCCGAAGGTAACTGACTAAGAGCATATCACACGCTGTCCACAACCTTTAGAATCCCGCTGAAGCAGTGAAACCGTCACTTTCATTCAAGAATGTGAATTATGTCACACATTGTCAACCCCCAAAACCATAAAACTAACTTTATGGACCTCACGTGACTTGTTTAGCGATACAGAGAAGGACATGTCTATGTTATAGACTGGACTCGGAGAAATGAAATCACTTAGGGAAGTCGAAGCTGTATTTCTGATGTAATAACTAATACAATATATAAACTATTCGTAAGACCCATTCTTCCACTGATTTGACCATTTAAGAGGTAAGTTCACAGGTTCAGTAATTATTGGACACATTATGTAAAAAATCATGTTAGGTGTGATATCTCTTTTGATAATTCTAATATGCCAGCGACATGGCAATAGTATGTGCGATATGGACTAAAAGAATCGGAAACAGAATGAAATACTGCGCCCTATGGCTCCATGTCAACGTCATAACTCAGACATAAAGGAATTTAGCCTCGTCTGCTTTAGCCATTGGTAGGCCTACATATAGATTACGAAGATTATATTAATACGGTAATAACTGTAAAGAGTGAATGTGTGAATTGAACGAGAGTGGTGACCCACTGTGAAGGTAACTTGTCCCACAGGTGTAGTGATGTGCAAAGAGACACTAAAGCATTTTGAGACTAAAAGAAATTTTATTTTTCAAATTAGATTCATCAACCATTTGTAATCGAGACACAAATAGAAAAAAATGCCGGCTGGCAAAATTCCCAGCATATCAACGTTAAAACATTTTCTTAACTTTTTTTTTTTTTTTAACACGGAACGTTCACCACTCACATTGTACAAATAAAATATTGGTCACAACTGTACATCAAACATATTTCACTCGTCATGGACACAAAATCCAGTCCAGAAATGTTTTAGATGCAACATAAAGTACATAAAGGTAGCCTAAGTGCGAATATAGAGGATTTCTTTTTGCAGTGTAACAATCCTATCCAAGAAATTAATAAACGCGGCACAAGCATAAATGTCCTGCAAAACTGGAAAACAGTCTACACTGACGTCCCTATACAAGTTCATAAGAATACAACAAAGTTTTTCTGACTAGATGATATAGGTAGTTCGCGTTGATACTGTACAATATTCCTTTTACATGTTTAAAGTTGCGCACAAAGAGCTTACATGGAACATGCTTTCTTCCACGAAAGTATAAACTTGATACGTAGCATTTACACTTAAGTTACGGCGGCTCTTAACTGTGTAGCCTTATGGCATGGGATAGAACAATACTCAACGGTTGACAATTCGTGTTACACCAGTCACACAGAGAAATGACGCCTGATAATGAGAAGCAGAAAGGTGCAGTGCTATAACAGTAGTTGAATATTCTCAACAAATTCAATCAGTTTTGAAAGGCGCTTCCTCCCGTAGCAAGACTCATGCTTTTCAGCTTGTTGTCCTTTTTCCATTTCATCCTCCTATTCTGGAACCATATTTTAATTTGCCTCTCGGTGAGGCAGAGAGCGTGGGCTATCTCTATCCTCCTCCTCCGGGTCAGATACCTATTGAAATGGAACTCTTTCTCCAGCTCTAGCGTTTGATAGCGTGTGTAGGCAGTTCGAGCCCGTTTCCCATCAGGTCCAGTCATATCTATGGCACGGACAAAGACAAAAAAAAAAAAAAAAAAAAAAAAAAAACAATACCCTTTAGTTATAATAGCAACAAAAAAAATCGAGAGTGCTAGACTCCAGAAACAGTCACTATATCGCACCTACACTAGCATCCATAAGATTATGGAACATAACATCTTAAAGAAGTCATTTTCCAGTTATGATTTTAACACTTCAGAGGCTGTCTTGAATTAATACCCTGCATGTTATGATTTTTCGCGCTCCATGTTTTTCATCAGTGTTGCAAATATTATGCTATTTGTTCTATCTAACCCTCTACATAGCCTGCAAATGTACTGGGAAAAGGCGAAATAGAGCGGAATTGTTTATGTATAGCTATAATACGATATTTTATCTAATTCATAGGCTATATATTAAACATTTTGCTTGTATTATTTTACTGACTTCACCTTATTGCTTCTGTTTTGTCAATTTCGGAAACAAGATGACGTTCATTCAGTAACACTAAGCCTGTATAATGCAAAGCAATGGAAATGTTTATACCGTGGCTAATGTGAAGTTTCCGCATCCATGGAAAGATCTGTGGTGTTTGTCCGTCCCCGGGTGTTGTAGTGGAAGGCGCCGCGGGTTCTTGCTTCTGCGTGCGTGGAGTGGCATGGTTAGCTTGCGCGCCTTCCTCCGGCTCCGAAGAGATGTTTGCTTCGTCCGTTTCTGCAAAGTGTGTGTTGTTGCTGCTGAGATTGCTGCTGCTGGTGGTGAGTGCACTGTTGCCCCCGGTCGTGGTCTGGTCAGAGGAGCCAGAGGTACCTTTCAGGTTGAGACTGTCGCTGTTGGTGCAGGGAAGGGCGTCTGGAGTAGCAAGCGAGCAGCTCGTTTGACGGTACCGGGTGTCCGTGCTCGGGTTCTGGAAAGCACGGCCGTTATCCCCAACCGTACCGAAGTGGGCATTGTTGTTAGAACGATTTACACTAAGGTCGATCCCATTGTAGGTGTAACCGAAAGAGCCGGAATGCATGCCCGTAGAGTCCCGGTAAGAGCCGTTCATTGCGCCGTTAGTCCCATAATTTAGTAACTGATAGTCGGACCCATTCGGATAGCGCCCTGAGAAGGAGTTTAGAAAATAGGAGCTCATTTGGATATTCTTTAAAAACGGTCTCGATGAGCAGATCTCGGTCGTTAAAATCCTGCGCAGCCCAATTTATGATGTAAAAATGAATTATAGCAATGCACTGTACTTCGTTTTTGCCAAGTATGCGGCCAAATATGGGAGCGCGTTAGGGCATCACGTGCCTTTGTTGACCAGTCGTAAATTCTCTCTGATGACTTCAAGAGGTAATTCATGCTCTGTGGTTACAAATGATGACGAAATGATGATCGTTAGATTCAACTCAATGGTGCCTCCCCGCTGCGCGCCGCATCCCATGTTAGCAGAGGGCGTCACCTACCGGGAGAACTGCAAAATGCCCAAACACCTGCACGTCTTTTGCAGATCTCAGTGGCACGTCACTTCACTAATAAGCCTAGATCAAAGCATATTCATATGCAACATATCTATACAATTCTGCAAAACAAAAATCATTATTGTATATTTTACTTTATCAGTAAGAAACTGGACGTGCCCCCTATAAATTAGGTTTTTACAAAACAAAAAACTTTCTGACAAGTGCAGCCGTCGTCTCTCATATTTTACTCATATTCTGCATATGTCTAATGAAAAAATTATTTAAAAAATAAATAAGAACAAATTAGGATCCACCCTGCTCCAGTAGTTTAAATTAATCCAGTTATGTACATGGCACTGAGTTCAATGCAACCAAACCACGGTTTAAAGTCACGCTCTCGCATCTATTCTACGTTACAAATTTGCCTCTTCTGCATAATACATCTGAAATGTTTAAAAGACTAGCATTTTATCCTACATAATAGCATTGCTTTTGACATTGCAGCACACACAAGCGAGTAAGTAGTCGTGGTTAAACATATTTTATTGGCAAAAATGGCATTGCTAACAAAGTTCACATTTTTTATCAGTGCATCCACAAACACAAACATAACGAACAAAATAAATTACACACGAGAACGTTAAAACAATGTCCAATATGTCAACAGTAAGACCTGTCACCCTTAGCCTTCACTATAAGCCCGTTCTAGGTTGCCGAAGGAAGAGTGTGAAAATTCAGCCATTCATTTTATGCCAGGTAATAAAATTGATCTAATGGCGGAAAATAGTACACAATGGGGCGAACATTACAGAAATTAGAAAGATGCATGTTTTACAACTCTGAGAGGGTTTCTAGCTTTTACATTTTACCAAAGCCTTAAATAGATAACCGTTTTGTTTGACTACATTCGTACATCTACATGAAAATACTATAGCCTATGTATTGTGGGTAAAAATATTGGACTTGTTTATTATTTACAACACAGTGCATATCGAGATCGTCTATCCCGTCTTTCCACCATCCTCCTCTTCGCTGGTCTTTTCAGAGTTCATTACTTTATTCTCCTTCTTCCACTTCATTCTCCGATTCTGGAACCAGATCTTTATCTGTCGCTCTGTTAGACACAGAGCATGCGAAATTTCAATCCTTCGCCTTCTGGTCAAATATCTATTAAAATGGAACTCTTTCTCCAACTCAAGAGTCTGAAATCGAGTGTATGTCTGACGACCCCTGCGGCCAGTGGTTCCGGGAATGCCTGTCAAAAAGGGGGGGAGAAAAGACACGGAATGTGTTAACACAGTTAGATGAAATAAATGAAATAAATTCTATTAGTAGTAGTAGTAGTAGTAGTAGTAGTAGTAGTAGTAGTAGTAGTAGTAGTAGTACTAATACTACTACTACTATTTATTTCATTAAAAGTAAAGTTCTATATTTAACTATGGAAAGACATCCTTCTGAAAATTAGATACCCCTGTCACTAACATAAGAATGAACCAATTATTTTGGATTTGTTTGAAAGGGCAAAGTTCAGGATCCATGTAGATGCACATAGGAACGATTTCATGCAAAGTGACAGTCGGTAGCCTAGTATATTTTCCATGGAAAATACACATTTATTTTTGCCTCGAAACCCTAAAATGCACTAAGTAAACAAAATGTAGATGAGACTTACCGCTACACGAGTTCACCCTCTGCATCCACGGGTAAACGGGAGCACAGGGCTTGGTTTCGCTGTAGGAATAAGTGTCTGAAGTGTGCTCCGAGCCCTCCGTCTTGCTATGCCCCTGTGTTAGAGCCAGCGACTCCTCCAAGCCTCCGAGAGGACACGATGAGCGCTCTGTCTCTCTGTAGATGCTGGACGCCGCGTAATCGCAGGCTGCGCCTGACCCGCTCCTCCCGAACACTCCGCTAGCTTGCTGGTAGTATGAGTTGGAGTACACCTTCTCCTGGACATTGCTCGCTCCGAAAGTGGCGCTTGGATAGTGTCTCAAAGTGTCGGTATATCCAGAAGAATATAACGGTAACTGATTCAGAAAAGAATCCTGTCCCCCGCCAAGAGACACGGGAAAAGTTGAGTTGACGAAGTAGGAACTCATTGGGTGGCCACTGTTATTGTGCGAGTGTTATGATTTGTTGTGTTTTATAGTCCAAGTGTGTTTTGCCATTACTTTATGCGAGGTTTGGTTTTAGCCGAAGGGAGGTGGCGAGGTGCCAATGTGAGCGAGTAGGGAAACGTACCAGCTGATCATTGTCTGACCAATCCTGAGCATCTCAGCCAATAGAATAGCATTAAGGGAGGGGGACTCTTGTTGCACTGGATAGGATCCCCAATGCATATAAAAACCCTTATAATTGCCATATATACATATATTTATAGTTCCAATTGCAATGATGCAAGTGATGCGAAATAAAAAAGAAAAAAAGGTCTGGGGACGACAAAAATAGCAGACAATATACTGAAAGTGTATTGTTGACGGACTTTTGCAGTAACCCTCTAGACGGGCGTAAAATACCATATTTTCGATGTTCGTTAGAAATATAGCAACAGAGTACAGGTATGCCTACTATATGCCAGGAAATGCCCTGCTTTTTTTTTTTTTTACAGTGCCTTGCTTCACAAAAGCGATATTACATCCTAAAGGGCGTGACGAAATGTGTATGTTTTTAGGAAAAACTCGACATAAAATCTTATGAATACAACTTACTTATTGTACTATTGGGTTTATTTCTGGGTATCCAATCTCAAAGAAATAAAATGCTTACAACAAGAAGATCTATATCAATAAACTTCTTGTCTGTTTTACAATGTCTTGCTTAACAAAGGGTTATGATGTCCCCAATGAACTCAAGAAGAGTGTTTTTATTCACGAATCACACAAATTATGAATATAACTTCATGATTGTACTTTTCTCTAGTTTAACGTCAATTCAGATAATTAAGACCTTTACAAAAAGACGAGCTTCGAAAAGTAAACACTCAGCAGTAACGGTTCAGCACAAGAGGCATTGGAATTCGATAGTCTAATCTATTTAAGGAGCATTACGAATAATTTATGGTCCAAGTTAAACCAGTTTTGCGATTATATATATATATATATATATGTATATAAAATTGTATTTTTATATAAAAACCTTGTAATTTGAATTGTAGAAAATAACGCCTATAAAGTGTCAGACATCTACAAAAACAAAAGCAACAAAATGATTGTTTGGGCCGATCTGACATCAGACGTGGCTTCTTAAGCATATCAGTATTAGGTCTATTATAACTTTATTTTTGTCAGATGAATGCTTTTAATGGGCTATTAAAAGTACGAAAATTGTATAAAAATTCACATTGCATAACCCTTGATAAAACCTAAACCACATTTTAATAGCAACCCACAAACAGGCCTAGGCCCCATCGTTTTCTTCAGACTTACACTCTTAGGAACATTTTTAAAAAATATGGCCCTAAGTGCTTTTTCAGTTTGTCTCTCTTTTCGGTTTGTCGTCCCCCCTACACCCCCATCCATTAAAAAAAAAAAAACCGAGGTTATCCTTTTAAAAAAAAGGTTTCAGTTAGAACTATTTTAATAATCCCTGAACTATCCAACCCCTAAATTTGTTTATTCGGCTATGCTGTTCCAAACAAACCAAGCTTTGCTTGCAAATGGTTTCATTTAAGAATTGACATTATCTTGTCAATGCAATAAGCAAACTCAGCATACAACACCTCTCAGACGTGTTTTGTTTTCCAAGCAAGAATGAACTATTCAAGGCTATTCAAGGTCAAATAACTAAAACAGTTGCGCCCGCGCACGCGCACGCGCACACACACACACACACACACACACACACACACACACACA
>JAOTRR010000059.1:16971650-16990702 GCA_028570945.1 Gogo arcuatus
TGTTCTACAATGTAGAAAATAGTCAAAATACAGAAAAACCTATGAATGAGTGGGTCCAAACTTTTGAATAGTCCTGTGAAAGAAATGTACCTGTTTGAAAAAGGCAGTTGTGAAGTTACCCCCTTCAATTGCCATATCTCCTAACATTCTCTTCTGGTTGGCTTTTTTCAAAATGTTTTCCTCCACGGTTCGTTCACTGATCAGTCTTGAATAAAATTTAACATTAAAAGAGATTCAGTGTGAAGAATTTAGATAGTTTCCACAAAAGCATCTGCTTTTACTCATACTTACCTTTCACAACTGAAATTCTGAAGAAAGTATAATCTGTACAGAATTATGTTAATTATTTTATATCTAAATTATAACAAATACCTATAAATGTGAACATCCCTGGTTTGTCCAATACGGTGGCAGCGGTCCTGAGCCTGAGCATCCATGGTGGGGTTCCAGTCACTATCATAGAATACCACTGTATCAGCCCCTGTCAGATTTACTCCCACGCCACCACTCCGGGTGGACAAGATGAAACAGAAGATTCGACGGTCTGCATTGAAACGTTCCATCAGGGCCTAAGAGGTACAGAATGTCAAAGTAATCCAAGTGAACCCAAGTAGTGGCACAAGAACTGCTACAAAAATTCATATATTTGTTTTGTTGTCAGTATTGAAAATGTTTTAAAGCGTAACACCACCAAATTAATAGATGGCTTTAGAGGTATGTTTAACTACTCAATTTGCAATCTATTCATTGCAAGAACCAGATCTTTTTCCTTACCTGCCTCTGTTCCACTCGTGTGCTGCCATCCAACCGTAAGTAAATGTGCCCATGGTAGTTGAGGAACTGCTCCAGTACATCCAGCATGCGGGTCATCTGAGTAAATATGAGCACTCTGTGACCTTCAGACTTCAGTTTCCGCAGCAGAAGATGGAGAGTCTGCAACTTGCCTAATTTAAAACACAGAAATCCACCATTACAATACAGTATGGCCTATTGTATGCATAATTGTTCCACAAAAATAAAATGATTTCAAATGATTTCAAAAAAAAAGTTTATATTTTACAAAACACTGGTTCACATACATTTGCAATGCATTTCACTAGCTTATAATTTTTGTGCCTCAGCTGCATTTATTTCTAGATTGCTCCATGTGTCCGTGTGCATTTACGCATCTTGTGGCATGTGTTTGAACCACCTTGATTCATTTGTAGATTTCTGAAATTCCCCACACCCACTTGTGCAAATCAGTCAATTTTTTTTACTAGGTCTGCATCAGCTAAACAGGTTGCAAGACAATTTGGTACTCTGTAGTGTGTTACACTGCCCTGTGATGCAGCATGAGCAGCAGTTCAAAAAGATGCAGTTGACTGGCTTAATGTGTCTCGGAGGAGTATCTCCTACAATTCCCCCAAATTTTTAAGATCTGGTGTATGGGAGTACTTTAGCTTCCCAGTAAGTTACAAAGCTGACAGCCAGCTAGTCGTGGACTGGTATGTTAGTGTACCATATCTGCTGAACGTGTACTTTTATAATTTTGAGTTTTAAATCCGCTGAAAATGGAAACCTAAGGCAACTGTTCCAGCAGTGCTTATTTTTGCTGTATCGAAAATGTATCACATCAAATGTGAATTCTGTATAGTGTTCAACCCCTAGTATTAACATATTGTGTGTGTTAGTGAACTGGTCTGCTAATCATCTTCCATTATGTCAACACAATTTAATACTGCTTTGTTAATGATGTTATTTTACAATACTTTTGATAACGTAAAGCAGTGTATAGAATATGGAACGAGCAGGTTTCAAGTTTTGATGTTGGTCATTGTGCTTGTTTTGGCATGCACACTTGCCATCCTTGGCTGCAGCTGGAGTACATATTGTTAGATTCCATAATAAAAGTATCTGGATAATGTCTGAGGTAAGTGCCAATGTAGTTACAATGTATCACATTAAGTAAGAGGCACTATTTACATTGCAATTTGTGCCGAAACCTCATTATTAGGTGAATTGCCGTTTGTTGCTTATTTGTCAATCACTCCATCCATCCTCCCTCTTTGCTTAGTATCCGTTTATCAACTGTATCTAGACAGATACAACCCTAATTCCAAAAAAAAAAAAAACCCGGGATGCTGTGTAAAACAAATAAAAACAGAATGCAGTGATTTGCAAATACTTTGACCACTATTCAACTGAACACAATACAAAGAGAAGATATTTAATGTTCAAACTCATTCTATGTATGTACAGTCATTCTAAATTTCAAGCCTGCAACACATTCCAAAAAAGTTGGATCAGGGGCAATAACAGATTGGGAAAGTTGTGTAATGCTCAAAAAACACCTGCTTGGAACATTCCACAGCTAAACAGGTAACTGGTAAAAGGAGCATCTTCAAAAGGCTCAGTCATTGACAAGCAAGGATGGAGCAAAGTTGACTACTTTGTGAAAAAAGCATGAGCAAATAATCTTGCAGTTTAAGAACAACTTTTCTCAACATAGAATTCCAACGAATTTAGGCATGTCACCATCTACAATCCATATCATCAAAAGATTTAAAAAAACAAAAAGAAAGAATCTGGAGAAGTCTCTGCATATAAGGAGCAAGGCCAAAAACCAACACTGAATGCCTGTGACCTTTGATTCCTCAGGCAGCACTGCATTAAAAACTGGCATGACTGTATAAAGGACATTACTACATGGGCTCAGGAACACTTTGGAAAACCGGTGATGTTGGAAAACATCCAGAAACGCCACTGAATTCTCTGGGCCCAAGCCCATGTGAGATAGACTGATGTAAAATGGAAAAGAGTGCTGTGGTCTGACAAGTCCACATTTCAAATTATTTTTGGAAATCATGGACATCGGGTTATCCAGGCTAAAGTGGAAAAGGACCATCCAGGTTGTTACCAGCGCAAAATTCAAAGGACAGCATCTGTGATGGTATGGGGGGTGTGTCAGTGCTCATGACATGGGTAACTTGCACCTCTGTGAAGGCACCATGAATGCTGAAAGGTACATACAGGTTTTGGAGAAACATATGCTGCATCCAGACTACGTCTGTTTCAGGGACGTCCCTTGCTTATTCCAAGACAAGGCCAAGCCACATTCTGCACGCGTTACAACAGCGTGGCTTCACGGTAAGAGAGTGTGGGTGCTAAACTGGCCTGCCTGCAGTCCAGACCTATGTCCCACTGAAATGTGTGGTGCATTATGAAGTGCTAAACAGGACACAGAAACCCCGGACTGTCGAGCAACTGAAGTTGTATATCAATCAAGAATGGGAAAAAATTTCATTTTCAAGGGGGTGATGTAACAGTGGTAAACATGCCCCTGTCCCAACTGTTTTGGAACATGTTTCAGGGATCAAATTCTGAATGAGTGTACATTTACAAAAAAACAATAAAAAGTTTAATCAGTTTGAACATTAAATATCTTGTCTTTGTATTGTATTCAACTGAACACAGGTCGGAAAGGATTTGCAAAATCATTGTTTTTATTCACATTTTACACAGGTGTCCAAACTTTTTTTAAATCAGGTTTGTAGATGGCTAGATGGCTGTACAGATAGACAGGTAGCAAAAAGTAGATGGAACATATCTGTTTTTCCCCTTGAGGTACCAGATTCCCAGAGACTTTAATCAGTTCCCTAAATACCTTTGTTTAAAATGCAAATAATTACTTCCACCAACCTAAGTCAATCAAAATTCCATTTTACACAGCCAAATGTATTATAAAATGTACAAAACATTCCATAAGGTGCATAACACATACTTAAACAATCCACAAATAAGTGCAGCCAATTTCATAAATAAATGCTAGCATGTTTGTACAGTCAGGTACATAAGTATTTGGACAGTAACAATTTTGCCTCTGTACACCACAACGGATTTGAAATGAAGCATTCAATGCGATTGAAGTGTAGACTTTCAGCATTAACTGAAGGGGTTTAACAAAAAATATCGCGTTAACTGTTTAGGAATTACATCCATTTTTACCTAGTCCCTCCAAAATCACAGGCTCAAAAGTATTTGGACAAACTAGCAATTTTAAATATAAGCTTCATTTTTAATACTTGGATGTACATCTTTGCAGTCAAGGACTGCCTGAACTCTGGAACCCATGGACATCAATAAATGCTGAATTTCCTCCCTTGAGATGCTTTGCCAAGCCTTTACTGCAGCTGCCTTCAGTTGCTGCTTGTTTGTGGATCTTTCTGCCTTCCATTTTGTCTTCAGTAAGTGAAAAGCATGTTCAAGTGGGATGACTGACTGCCATTTAAGAACATTCCATTTCTTTGCCTTAAGAAGCTTTTGGGTTGCTTTTGCAGTATGCTTTGGGTCATTATCCATCTGGGTCTATATCCATTATCCATCTGTACTGTAAAGCACAGATCAGTTTTGCAGCATTTGTCTGAATCTGAGCAGAAAGTATAGCTCTATACACTTCAGAAGTCATCCTGCTACTTCTTTCAGCAGTCACATCAATAAACACCAGTGACCCAGCTCCATTGGCAGCCATACATGCCTATGTCCACCATGTTTGACAGATGACATGGTATGCTTTGGATCATAAGCGCATTATTTCCTTCTCCATACTCTTCCCATCATTCTGGTACAAGTTAATCTTGGTTTCATCTGTCCAAAGAATCTTGTTCCATAACGGGGCAGGCTTTCTACCAAAGTCTAACCTGGGTTTTCTATTCTTGAGTGTTACCAGTGGTATACATCTTGAGGTAAACCCTCCGTACTTACATTCATGAAGGCGTCTCTTGATTGTAGACTTCAGCAATGATAGGCCTACGTCCTTGAGAGTGCTCTTGACTTGGCTAGATGTTGTGAAGGGTTTTTTCTTTGATGATGAGCCACTTTAGTTGTCTTCCATGATCGTCCAGGTCTTTTGGTGTTGCTGAGCTCACTAGTGCACTCATTCTTTTTAAGAATGTACCAAATTGTTGATTTGGCCACTCCTAAAGTTTCTGCTATCTCTCTGATAGGGGTGCCCCCCCCCTCCAGCCTCCTTCACTTGCATCAATACCTCTTTGGACTGCATATTGAGAGCTCCCCTGAACAGTTGCCAAATGCATATTCAACATTTGGAATCAACTCCAGACCTGTTATCTAAATAATGAAGAAACAGGCCATACCTGGCCACGAAACTGCTTATCAGTCAATTGTCCAATTACTTTTGAGTCTGTGAAAATGGAGGGACTATGTAAAAAATGGCTGTCATTCCTAAACTGTTAATGCAATATTTTTGTTAAACTCCTTGAATTAAACCTGAATGTGTACACTTCTTGATTGAAATCACATCTTGATTGCTTCATTTCAAATTCATTGTGGTGGTGTACAGGGGCAAAATTACGAAAATTGTGTTACTGTCCAAATACTTATGGACCTGACTGCAGGTTCCAAGATTATTTGTGAACCAATTTTTAATATGGAAAACACAAAAATATTTGTGGCTTTTTTTAAATTTGTGGATTTTACTTTACTTTTGTGGTGCCCATGATATGTATTTGCAAATTATGCAATAAAAATACCTCTTACTTTCCACTTTGCAAGAGCATATTTGCAATTATCGCCATACTGGTACTTACCACAGTCATACTGAATAAGTCGCAAGTCAGGGAAGTGTGTTCGCATATTGCAGTAAATGCGGTGCAGCATACGCATGAGGGGAGAAAGATGAGCAGACAATGTGGAGGAAAAAAGGGACTGCTGGTAACTGAAGGAAGGAGGTGGATGGCAGCAATGCATGGTGATAGGCTTGGCCTCCACTGGTGGGATGACAAATGTGAACCTGCAGGGTACAGCAGGACATTGGTTATATAACAAATTGCATACAAAACTTGGACAGACTTAAAGGACTATTAATTCATCATGGTAGAGGATGTCAGTGTTAAAGGATGGAACAGTAAGCATACCTGTCTATGACCTCAGACATCAGGTGTAGCCTTTCCTCAGAGCTGTAAATGGCTTCTCGCAGAGTTTTGCTCTGGTCTTGGTAGCTGCTCTTATGCTGGGATTGAGCAATGAGACAAGAACTGTACCCCGAGTGGCTCCACCTGTTAAGGATGGGTTGAGCCGGTGTGGGACTTGGGCCTGGGAGGAAGGTGAGAAAATCCAGAACCTCTTGACCAAACACAGGTTTTGCACTGCAGTGCAATTCATTGATTCGAAAGATTTGAGAGATCCGGTCATCTCTCTCGGCCTTATGACGATCTGCAAGCCATGACTGTTAAAAAGAGAACATGAGTCAAGTCTGTTATTCATATACTGGCTTTTAAAATATTTTAATATGTTAAGAATAGGCTAACTCATCATTAATGTCCGATATTATGACTATATGTCATAGTCTTGTCTTCTATGTAACTCGTACCATGTAAAATGGAGTTCGTGGTGGAGGCTGGATTCGGGGACGCTGAAATCCAAATGCACGGCTTTGAGATGAAGGCATAGGTTTAAGAGCAAGAACATCACTACTGCTCTCTTCAACCCCTAATGAAGCATTTGCCTTTGCTACAGGACAAAGAAAGAATAACAGAAGTCAAGTTTAGCTTATGACATAGATTGTAAGAATAAGTCCATAGTGTACCATGCACTACATGCATAACTAATTCCACAAAAAATATATACAATCTACATAAATGTGGAACACATTGTAACAAATTCTGATTCAGATTTTGCTCACCTAACCCTGTGCTTGGGGATGTTCCCTCCACTAGTGTGAGCACAGAACGCGAAGGTGGATGTTGGCCAGGGCTTGAAGTAGGAGCTTGAGGGGGAACAGGGTGAACAGGAAGTCGCTGGGAAGGCTGTTGAGGAGTAGGTGGTCTAAGAGCAGAGTTTGGGGTCCCATGTGGATGCAACAAAACTGACTGAGGAGGGGCAACACGAGGAGATGGGGGCACAGCCAGAGTGGGGACCTGACCACCTTCTTTGCCTGCTGTTTGGCGAACGACAATCTTGACAATTCCTGGTCCGCTTACCCTGGGTGATGGAACTGAATGACAGAATGGCAAATAATATAGGTTAAAAATTTATTTAGTATTTCAACCTGATATTATACACAGAAAAGTGCCAATTCATTTGGACTGGGCACCATACTATGGATTACAGTAGCAGAGCTAATTCAGTTGCTGGGTCTGGTGACATGATTAGATTTATAGATTTCCTTGATCAGCTGAGTAAGAAAACAAAATCAAATGGAAACAGTGGGAAATTGCAGAAGCATTTACCCATATTTCAAATGCCTCTGATTCGGTGTTACAAAAGCAAAACATGTCTCAAAATATTACATCACATGTAAAAGTAAAAAAAGAGAAGCATTTGTCTATTCAAACATACAATATACTTGATTTTAGATAGAAACACCAAAAATGCAACATTCATGAAATACTACCCTGTCACTTACCATCTAGTAATACTCCTGTGTCTTGTTTCTGATGTCATTATGAAATCATTACTCATTCTAAGTTTGAAAAAGAATTCAACTGCTATTATATAAGCAACAATCTCCTTTTTTACCCCTCTAATGGCCACTTATGCACCCATGGCTTGCTCTGCTGAGTAACAGGTAGTTTGGTACCCAGGCTACAGCACTGCAGCCATCAAGGTCAGAATAATTGTAATAAACTCAAGGACAGCGCCAGTACCTTGAGCAGCAGTGAGGGGTACCGCTAGTCCAGAGCAGGTTGGGATTGTGCTGGTTGGGCTGGGATTTGCTGAGACGCTACCTGACTGACTAAGTGTATGGAGAACTGCAACCTGAGCTGGCTGACTAATAAGGTGGTGCTGCCCACCGCTGGATACCAGATGCATTACATTTCCTAAAGGGCACACAACCACAGGACAGAGTGTTAGGCCATAAACTAAACCAGTACTTGCAGACAGGTGTGCAGGAAAATAAACCCAGCCACAGCTGTTCATGCAGGGCAATAAACCCAAAAGAATGCACTCACCTTGGATGGACCGTGGCTGGGCAACGGGCACTTGGAGCGGAGCACCAGAAAGCGTGAGTTTGTTACCCTGCAGTTGAAACGTGACGGGCTTACTGCCCTGACTGGACGACACTGGACGACCAGCCAAGGAGGCCAGCTGGGCAATACTCACCACCTCTCCAGCTGTATGAAAAATATTGAAATGAAAATATAAGTCTCTTTTAAGCAAAAAAAAAAAAAAAAGTTGAGATATATACTTCGTTATACATCAACATTATAGTCCAGTGTACGTACATGGTAATCTGGCCTGCATATCAGGACTGAGAAGCACCCTCTGTGTCATGACATTGCTGGAGGGTTGAGAGGTGACGGACACTGTTGGCGCAGTGGAAGGTGGTGCATGCCGAATACTCATAACTGGGTTCGCAGACCCCATGGAGGTAACACTTTGACACCCAGGAGCTTGCGGAGCAGCAACAGGAGTGACAGGGGACACTGAAAGACAAACTCTTAAATTAAGCTATATTTACTAAACAGTTATTACTGTTCCAGTTAGTCAATGCCTCCACACACAAAGAACTAAAATACCACGCTGACCTTGAGGTGTCGGCTGTACAGGAGCCTGAGTGACCTCTGTAATTAGAGGTGGTCGTGGAGGCTGGACTGCGGGAGAGACTGGACACATGGGCCGCGGGTTATTCAATGCTGTTGCTGAACGCCCATCAGACTTGGGGAGTGGCTGAAACATCCTTTTACATAAACACATTCAAATACCACATTATTAGCTAATAAGGATTTGGATAAATTAACATACATAAACTACGGATCAATTACCTGTTGACCTTCATGCGAATAGGTTTTGGTCTGGGGGGAGGATCAGGGGACTCCATGATCTCCTGGATCAAC
The DNA here is from genome assembly GCA_028570945.1 of Gogo arcuatus. Taxonomy (NCBI): domain Eukaryota; kingdom Metazoa; phylum Chordata; class Actinopteri; order Siluriformes; family Anchariidae; genus Gogo; species Gogo arcuatus. The sequence goes on from JAOTRR010000059.1 coordinate 16,980,488, forward strand.
TGGCGCGTTACTTTCCTTTGAGGAAGGTAAACATCTGCCTGGTACCGAGAGACGTGGCTTTCCAGACGGACCAGGTCAAACACGGAGAGGTCACAGCGCTGTGAGAGGAGATACAGACACAGAATTTAGAGATACAGCTATATTACCATACAAAACAATAGACAAATAAAAGTTGTTTAGGAGACTACTTATTACACCCATGCTTTGAGAAGCCTGAATACTATGTATTTATTTTTTTACTATGAGAAAAGCATCCCAAAACAAATAGTAAAACTAACCAACAAAGGACACAACACAAAACATGGTTAAACAATGTTTAAAGCGGCCGAGATTAACGCTAAAAATGCTTACCTGGAAAGGGGACATGTCTAAGGCCTTCAGAACCAGGGAGGCAGTGGAATAAGTTATAGTCTCAGTGATAAAGGGAGACTGGATTGGCCGTGGGTCAAACAGGTTAGGGTGGTTGCACACTTTACGTAGCTGCATCAAGATGTTTATTACAGACATGAAGTGTCCACTGGCTAGTGTTTCTTTCGTTCTGGTGAACAGTCATACATGTAAACAGACAGGAAAAAACAAAGCAAACATCTACAAAATACAAGTATTTACTGACCAATCACCCTATTCTTTATTTTCTGCAATACCACAAACATGATTTTTATAACTCCTATGTCAACAATCATATGTCAATGCATATTTACACAAGTTGCATATTTGTTCACTGCACTCACGAGGCCTGTGCCATGAAATCATCATAGAGAAAGCGCTGTCTTTTGGAGAGGCGACAGCGCACAACATGCTCGTATTTCTTTGGCATTTGTTTCTCAACATCTGCTTTGATACGCCGGAGCAAGAACGGCCTTAGCACCTAAGGGCAAGGGTTACATTAAGTAGATGTCATTCAAAGAGCCACAAGCTATTGCAGGACAACCATACCATTATTGGGTACAATTATTTAAGCATCATTCTGTTTTAGGAATGAGGGTCCTCACCTTGTGCAGCCGTTTCACCAGACCCTCATTATATTCTTGGCTGCCTTCAATCATCCCAGTTAGTGGGTTGGAGAACCACTCCTTGAACTCACGGTGGGACTGGAAGACATGCGGCATGAGAAAGTGCATGAGCGACCACAGCTCCATCAGACTGTTCTGCAGTGGAGTACCAGTAAGCAGTAGCCGCCGGTGACTTCATGTGCAACAGAAACAGAGAGAAGAGAAATCATGCTAAGGCAGTATTACTTTTGAACAAATAAGACAAATGTCTGGTGCAGAAAAGAATCAAAACAGAAAAACTTTTTTTTTCAGACATTTTGAAAAAAAAATTCAGAAATATTCTGTAAGCACCTGTTGAAGTTTAGTAAACTTTGCCAACGCTGGGACTTGAAGTTTTTGATGTTTTGTGCCTCATCCAGAATGAGGTATTTCCAGGACTTACGTCTGAATGCCTGATGGTCTTGCAAAACCAGCTTATAGGAAGTGATGCACACATGGAAAGCATTGGGTTTGGTCCACCCCTAAGCAAATAATAAAGAAAACAACACAATCATCAGGTAATCAGTAAACTGAAATGCCAGTCTGATGCTAGGTGAGTTAATGTCTAGGCTTACCTGTCTCTTAAGTTTGCGTTCTTTCTGGCTGCCATAGTAAGTGAGAATTTTAAAGCCAGGGCACCAACGTTTCAGCTCCATCTCCCAGTTCAGCATTACACTGGTGGGCACAATGATTAGGTGAGGGCCCCAGTTACCTGCAAGAAATGCAAAGATATTGTTTAAAATAGTACAATTATTCTCCTGTCAGACACTAACAAACTGCAAGAATGATTAGCTTCTTTAAAGCAATGCCTATACCTTTTTCACAAGCCAGATGTGCCAACAGGGCAATAGTCTGGATAGTTTTACCAAGTCCCATCTCATCTGCCAGGATACCATTCAGCTTCTTTTCATACATGGTGACCAACCAGTCTAGTCCAATGTGCTGGTACTCACGTAAGTTGCCATGAAGTAAGAACGGAATAGGCGTTTTCACCTACACAGGGCATATTTATTAAGTAAATATTATATTAATCCTACCCACAATCAACTCTGTCTATTAATTATCAATTCTAAACATATCCTAAAAAACTTTGTGTTGTTATAATATAAAAGACAAGATACTGAATTTAATCTCATGTAAATTATAAGCAGCACATCTAAAACGAAGCCTAAATGCCCAGACACTGGCAGCGTGACACAATCCCCTACATTTGTTGTGGCCAGGGTATATCCTTTAGGCTGAAGGCTTTCAGCAGTAGCAGCTATATGGCTGATCTCTTTTTTGGGACGTGGAGCTGTGGGGACAGAGGGGCTGTGATCTCCCTCCCTTAGTAAAATTGCCATCCCCTCCCCTCCATCATCTTCATCCTCCTCATCACTTTCCTCAGCTTTAGCATCCTCCTCTTCATCAGTGTTTTCTGCTGAATCTGAAAGTTGAAGTCAGAGAAATGAGAATTTGAGATCATCAGAGAAACAATAACAATTTTGATAGATGGTTGAATAACCAGTACAAATGTTATATTTCAACATAATTAGTGATATTTCACAAATCATCATACTTTCCTTATCCAACCTCCCACCATTATAATAAAATTCTAGTCACTTTCTATACTTCCAGGTTTTATGGTGTCAAAATACATCAGTAATTCGTGAAAGTGCAAATAAGCCTGGTGTTTTTAAATGAAAGACCTCTGTCAGAATACTCCACATTACCTGAGGAGGCATCATCACTTTCATCTCCCTCAGTCTCTTCCTCTTCTTCATCTTCAGTTCCCTCTGATCCCTCTGAGGACTCTGGTGATGCTAAAGGTTCTTCAATGTCAGAGGCATATGCCCCTTTATACTTCTCTAGCAGCTCTTCCATACTCATCTCACCTGAGGATCAAGGGTGCAACATATAAGCAAAGATAAAACACTCAACTAACCTTAAATGGAAGAGAGTTAAAGCTTTATGATAAAATTCATTTATCTGCATTTTTAAAGGTGTAGAAAGTAGCAAGACTCCCAAAAGAGGTGCAAAAAAGTCTCTGTTATACTGTGGAAGGCCTTTTGTTGGTCCATTTGTTCCCTTAGAGGGAAGGGTCGGCACAAATCAATAAAAGGTTATTCTGATTGATCATCTGTGTCCTATGATGAAACATTCTATCCTGATTGGAATGGTCTCTTCTAGGATGACATACCCTAATCCACAAGTGTTCATTGAATGGTTTGATAAGTATGAAAATGGTCTCGCACTATGACCATAGTGACCAGATTTCAGTCCAACTGAACACCAAGGGGAGATGGTGGACCTGCGTGACAGTGATTTCCATCATCAAAACACCAATGGAGATATCTCTGGTAAGAATGGTGTTTGTCCCCCCCAGTGCCATTCCAAAAACTAGAATCTTTGCCAAGGCATACTGAAGCTGTTCTAGAGGCTTTTGGTGACCCAGCACCTTACTGTGACACTACTACGTCCTTTGTCATCTGTCTTTAATTAATCGCAACCTGACATTTATTCTGGGTTCCTATTTTAACCTGAATTTCTCCCAATCTTAAACATAATGTTTTCACAAATAAATTTAAGAAAATGAATTTGTTGTCAATAACCCCTCCATCACACAACACATTAAGCTAGCTACCAGATCTTTTTAGAATGTCTGCTTACGTAAAGTCACAGGGCAGCTGAACACATTTAGAAGAGCGGGACTATCTTGCCTATTCTATATGTAAACAAACGAGCATGGATAGCTATTGAATCATCAGGCTTCAAACTAAAGTTTACTCATCAAAACAGGGCAAAACCTTAAAACAGCTTGTTTTAATATTCATATCATTTTTATCAGGGCAACTGCTTTTAAAATAATAAGAACTACAAAAAAATATATAAACATTGGTTACCCTCTCTAGCCAAGTCATCAAGTTCCTCTGCATGGTCTCCATCTCCCTCAATTACCTCCTGCGCTTCAATGGTGTCCTCCACATCCTCCGCTTTGAGGGTTGAGAAGATTTATACAACCATTTAATTAAACGGTGACGTTTCTTTAAGATATACACATGGATAATATAATCAATGGAATAATATGAAAGTCACACTTACCATCTTCCTCATTAGCTGAAAACTCTTTGTCCTCATCTTCAACTGTAGAGGAAGACTCATCTGACGCTTCATCCTCAGATGCAGAGCCCTGCAAGATAATCATGATTCACTGTATGCACATGTACAGCGCAGACACAACTGGAACTAAAGCGTAGTAAGACTAAGTTGAAGTGTGGTGCTTGTTGTTAATAGTTCCTGCATTACCTGGGGGACAGTGAGTGTACTGAGTAGCTGGTCCAATGGCAGTGTGCTCTCCTGCTTCAATAACTCGATCTCCTTTCTCTGAGACTCTGCATCATTCCCCTCTTGCTGCTCCTCCACCTCAATTGTCTCTTCATCATCTTCCTCCTCACATGGGGGCTCAAAGTCAATATCTATAAAAGGACAAATAAAAAGAAATAGAACACGCACAAGCCAAATCAGTTTGCTACCTGTAATACTGACCACTTTATCTACAGAGCAACATTATTATTTAACCAGTTCTACCAATTAAATGAATGATTCTCGACACCACCAACTTGGTCCAATGAAAAGAACATACATATTTGCACACAAAATTCCATTCGTCAGACCATTTAAAATGATTATGGGGCTCCCCTAAGCAACAGAAAAGCATTTGTCCTATCATCCGTACATTGCTAGTTCGAATCCCGATGATGCCACAGCCATCCATGGCCAGGAGCCCAAGAGAGCAAAATTGGCCTGTGCTCTCAGGGAAGGAGGGATGGCATATTCTCTCACCCTTGTCAATTACAGCAACGCTAGCCAATTATGGGCATCTGTGAGCTCATGCCTATGGTAGTGGACAGATTGCGTTTTCCTCCGAGTGTGTTACACTGCCCCCTAACGTTGCATAAGCAGCAGTTCGAAAAGATGCGGTCGGTTGGCGTCACATGCCTTGGAGGAAGCATGTGATAGTCCTTCGCCCTCCCTGGTTGGTAGCTGTCATGTGATGGGGGAGATCTGTCTGGTGGGTGGGAATTGGCCATACCCCCCCCCCCAAATGCTTATGGAACATGAAATTCAGTTAAAATTAAAGACACAGGAAGTGACAACCGCATTTTCAGTGAAGGTATATTTTCTCACCATCTTCCTCAGGTCCGTTAAGCTGATTGTGTCGAGAAGGAACACTGGTAGGGACTGCAGGTGTGGCTTGCAAGGACTGACTAAGCAGGTCAGAGTAGCGCTCTGTCTGGCCAACAATGAAGTCCAGCTGCAGATCCAGGGCCTTCTTACGTTTCTCTTCAAGCCGAGACTGTTGTTTGTACTGCACAACCTGTGTGGAGTAAACATGAAAGGGTCCATCAAATAAACATGATGGACAATAAATGTGTTGTAGAAAAAAGCTTTTTTATTAATAATTCAGAAGTTAATTCACAAATGCAAAACTGTCCAGCTTTTGGAACTGCAAATTTGCACAGTAATCCAAAAAGTCACCTTCTCAACATTGCTCCAAAAAGCACGGACTTCCTTTGCAATGGAAGTAGCGATCCTCCTCAGTTTGGCATGCTCTTCACGCTTTGCTCTCTCCTCTTTCTGCCGTAGCTCCTCATGGTGCCGCATCACCATCCGTACCACCTGCCACCACCCATCTCAAATTATTCAGTCTGAAATCTCCATCAAATATACTTTGTATTCACATGTCAAAAAAAGTGCTTACAAGTACTTAGTGGGTAGTAAAAAAATAAAATAAATAAATTTCCAAAGATTTACTTTTCTGGCCACGCCTCTTTTCCAACGTCTCTCCTGTGCAAAGTCAGCAGAAAGCCACTGCATCTCCTCACAAAGGTAATCCCAGTGCACCTTGGGCCGGAGTGGCTCGGCCACACGAGATAAACGTTTTAGGGACCAGAAGCCCTCACGTTTCAGCGCAAGTGTCCGATGCTCAATCTCTGCTTCCTGTGAGAAATTTAAATATTTATCAGTATCTTTCAAGCCAGTGCAATAACCTTGCAGGAATCAATCCTTGTATGCTTATTTTAACATGTCATCAAGAACATAAAAATATTTCACTTACATGTTTAGCCAGCTCTGCCATATCAGTGTGCTTCTCTGAGCGAGGCCGCTGGCCGAGTGTTTGATCTGACTGAGAGGCTCCACCAGAGTTTTGGGGAGAAGGCAGAGTGTGTTTGCTGTCTACAGACGAGGAAGCAGGAGGCGGCGATGGCGTACGAGAGGTGGAGGGAGTGGAGCATGATGTACCTCTGCCTGCTATCCATTGGCGAACCTGAGATAGAAAAGAAGCACAAGTTAAGTAACAAATCTTGGCTAAAAGAAAGCAGACAAACAGAATTTCAAGGACATTTTTACAAAGACTATTGGATCTATACAGACATTTAACCCTTGTTTATTTCTATCCTTCTTACATAAAGCATGCAATTGTGGGTTTCTGTGACTTCACGCTAAGCTTCAGATAAATTAGAATTTTGAGAAGTGTCAGCCTGCAAAATGTGATGGTCTCAGAACAAGAGATGTCAGGAAAAGATTATGACACCTCTTACCTTCAATAAAAAGGCCTGTGTGTCTGTCCTGCTCTGTCCATGCTGCAAAACACACATGGCTCAAACATGCAGCCAACTAGGGCATCATAATTGGATGGCATTCACATGGCTATGTGAACATGCACACAAAGTAGTCTAAAACACTGATGGTTAACAGATGGCTAATAACACCTTTTGTTCTGATGTTAATTCACTTGAATAGTTAACTCTCTAAAACAAATACAAGCAAAGACTAAACAAGCAATTAAGCAATATAGCTTACATGACATGCTTTATATAAAAAATAATAATTTTCGTACCTTATTTTGCGCTGGACTGGGAATAACACTGCTTTCATTGGTCTGGACTTCTAAAGAACCATCTGCTTCTCCCTCACTGCTCTCTCCTATAGAAGCATCAACCTGCTCCATAGTGTTGTCCCCTGCAACCTTTACGTCTTCCAAACGCTGAACTGGTGAATGTTGTTCATCCACCTCCAACAGCACAGAATCCTGGCATGGCTGGTTAGCAGGATCTTCAGACTGATCAGTGATTGTACTACATATACTGCCTGACCTGGAAGGCAGTCTTGGTGAGTTATGGGTCTGAGTTTGGGTAGATGAAGCAGAGTTTAAGAGAGGCTCATCTTGGGGAGTCTGTTTTTCAAATGCTAGACAATGTTCTGATTTGATTAAGGCCTGTTTTTTAGGTTCATCCACTGAAGATGAACCAGTAACATTACAGGGAGCATTTAGTACATGAAAGCTGAGAGGTGCTGGGGCAGCCTTTTCAGCTGCAACATCTGTAATTAAGTCATATTCTGAAAGGCACTCTACAGAGACACTATCTAGGCAATCGCTAGGGGTACCAGATGGACTCTGGTTCCTGGAAACTAGAGCCAACATTGGAGGTTGTTTGAGGAGAGCTTCACCTCTCTTTAGTATAAGCAACTTTGGATCAATAACACTCGATGAAAGAGAAATCTGGGACACATCTGATTTATTTTCTATGGACTTCACTTGTTCCTCTTGCACAGCAGAAGGGCTGTTGATTAGGGCAGAATCTAACACATTAATTGTATTCTCAGCACTTGAGCGAAATGTGGGTTTTGAAACCATATTTTGCATGCAAATATTTGCTGAAGAGGTTGGGGAAGATAAAACATTCTCTGAAGTTAAAATGGTTGGTGGATGAGAGGAAAGAGTATCAAGGTCTTGTGTCAATGTTTCTGTTAAAAGTTCATAAGAATGTTTATCTGCAGGTACTTCTACATCTTTTTCTGGTAACAGCAGCTTAGCAGCTTCATGAATAGCATCTGGGGGGAAGCAGGGTACTGTGCACTCATAGACAGCAACAGATGTCTGTGATTCAGGACAATGCCCCATAGCTTCTGTGCTAACGTTAATCATCTCAGCATCCTCTGTGCTTTGACACTGCCCATCTATCAGTGGAGAGTGATCACTTACCACTAACCATGTGTCCTCCATCCCCGGCTGCACTAGAATACCTACGTCAATGAAATCTTTCATTTCAACAGCGTTTAGTCTGGAGAAAGCCTCTGAACCCTCATCATGCTTTTCATCCACATTCCTATTATCAGATGTGGAGATGCCATCATTTAGGCATTCCATCTGAGGGAGCTTGTGATCTACTAGAATGGATTCTTGCACTTGTTGAATCAAACAGTCATTTTTAACCTGAGAGAGACATGGCTCATTTGAGTCTAGTCCCTCTGAATGTGTACATTTGTTTTTGTCTAAGAGTTTATAGCTCACATCTGGCTGGTGATCTTGATATGGACTCATTTGCATACTTTTGGCACAGTCATTCTGTTTAGCAATCCCATGTGATGCACTGCAAGCAACCACATGGGACCCTTCAGTCACTTTGGAGGCCTGTGTATTGTGAGTGCATGCCTCATCCCCCAACACCTTTGGTTCTTTAACAGAAATATCATAACATACTCCTGTTCCATCTAAAGAAAGAGTCTTAACCTCCTGCCCCTCAGTTGCACTAGTCTTGTTCCCTGTTAAAAGAGATTTAGGGGTTCCACTGCAGTTCATACAGTCAGGGCTCAGCTGGTTCGCTTGTGTGACATGTGTGTTCTGAGGATGGTTAGCGGGATTAGGTGTTTTCTGAGGGAAGGCAGCATTAGGGGTGGAAACTGCAACAGAGGATTGCTGGAGACTTTTAGAGAAGCATCCATTATCCTCATCTGTGTTATTTGGGGTGCCATTTCCATTTCCTGTGGGAACAAGTAGTCTAGACACAGATTCTCCTTGCTTTGCAGCGAACCCTCTTGTGTCTGAGTAATGCCACTCTTTTTCAGATGCCACTGAACTTGAACCAACACTCCCTTCTTCATCTGTGGCAAGTCTCTCTTTTGTGACCTCATCCATGGAATTACTGGCTTTACTAGACTCATTAAGGATTTCTGCATTGGCTGTGATGACTGTTGCTGTAAGAGGCTGTTGCACGATTTGCTGGACATGAGACTTGAGCAGTAAACTGCCCTGAGCTGACTGCAGAGACGGTGCAGTTTGGAACTGCTGTGTCTCTCCAGGTTGCTTGTGGTCTCTGTCTGTTGCTTTAAGTGCAGTGGAGATTGCTGAGCTGGACTGAGTTGTGGGGATATAGGTGCTCTGTCTGGCCGTGGGCTTTGTTCCACGTATTTCCTCTTTACCAGTCTTTGATTTGTGCTCCAGATATGCTTTCTCTGGAGACAGGGGTCCCTTTTCCATCTTAACTGCAACCCCTGGGTTAGAGGTCCAGTCCTGGCAATGTCCAGTTCCCTCTGCAATTTCTGTCTTCCTGTGTTCAAAGCATGTTTTCTCAGTGTTATACCCATAATGAAAATCCTGCCCTTTTCTAACATTGTCTGTGTCGCAAGCTGAAAGTCTGTCTGACAGATTCTGTGAGTTTCCTGCAGCCATGGGCACGGGTTGTATTTGGACAGCTTCAGTACTGCAGTCCAAGGTTGACTTCTCCTCAGGCTCCACAGCATTGCAGTTTTGCAAAGCCATTGTAGTGGCCTGCTCTTGATTTGCAGCCTGCGTGTTTGCTTTCTGCTGCTCCATCTCAGTGGCAGGGCCAAGCAGTGGTGGTGGTAGTGAGGCAGCTGGAACCGACTGCAGGACATGCTGGGGTGGCCCGGCCACATTCTGTGTAGCCAGAGGGATGCCACCCAGCACAGCCACAGCCGGAGGGGTGCGCTGCTGCACCACCTCCTCCGTAAGTCTTCCTCCTTCTGGACTGCTTCTGCTACACACTGCACCTGAAAGAAAAAAATTACAAATAAGTTAAAATGGTTACACCAAAGATGTACATACAGTTAAGCCTGGTATACGTTGTATGCTTTTGGGCTGTCCCAGATGAAAGATGACAATCATGAAACAATCGTGGCAATATCTTTGGTCGTGGTTCCTAAACAGTGTGAGAGCTCCTACGTCATACTGTGAGAGGGGTTCAAAGACAGCCGTTGTCACGGTCTCGCGACCAAAGAAGAAGAAGCAAGAAGAAGCCTTTATTTTTGTCACATGTACTCTCTCAAGCACAGCGAAATTCATCTTCTGCATTTAACCCATCTGAAGCAGTGAACACACACATGCACACACACAAGTGAG
>JAOTRR010000059.1:16998864-17014942 GCA_028570945.1 Gogo arcuatus
AAAAAAAAATAAAAAAAAAAAAAAAAAAAAAAAAAAAAAAAAAAAAAAAAAAAAAGACCCAATCTTAGCAATACATTACGCTAATGCGTTATTGCAAGCTCCATACCCTGGGGTCTTTAGGTTGGAGGTGGGGAGGCACAACTCCCAAGTGAGCAGGCATATCTGGAGCAGTTCCCTGGAGGGCAACAAGCTATCACAAGACACCATTGTAAACCATTACAAGTACCAATACATCTAACTGCATGCATTACCTTGTGTTTCAAGCTAGTAAAAAAAGAATATAGTTTTTAATCATATTGTGTAAAAATGTATTTTATGCCATTAAAAAAAAAATCAGAAGATTACATCTAGTTTGTACGGGTTGACTATGATATATTTTAACTATAGCTTAAAAAAGCTTTTAAGTAGTTTTATATAAGCTTTAAAAGTTATAATTAAAATAAGACAGTGGTAACATTCCGTACCTTGGGTTGAAAAGCTCCTTGCAAGGAACTAAATGGTCCAGTGGGGGGGAGTACAGGCTGGATTCCAGGCACAGGCGGTGGGTACTGAGGAAAGAACTTACAGAAAAATAATACAATATCAGAGCAATGTCACATCAGAAGTATGACTCCATCATATCCATACAGAGACAAATATGAGTCCAACATCACTGCTAATTATTCAGATATCATATGTTGCAGCCTTAGTTGACTGATAATGGTGTCATGTTCATTTCAAAATCATAAACTTACTGGGTGTCGAAAGAGACCATCTATCTTGCCTGTGAATTTCTCAAACTAGGAAAGAAATAAAATAATTCAGTAATGATATACTAATACTACTCACAACATGACTGCAACAAAAAAAACAAGTCTCTCAACAAGAGCTATTCTGAAATGAGTCACTGGCACTTGTGGCCTCCTCACCATTGGAGGAGCTGCAGCAGGTGGGTGCAGAAAGTGTTGGTGGGTGTGGGTGTGCTGGTGTTGATGGTTGTGCTGATGGAACTGGTAGGCCAGCGGTGGCATAGAGGTCTGGGCCTGCACTGTCCTGCTGGAGCTCCCAGAGTTGGAGGAAGAAACAGAGGCGGCACCTGATGCCGAGCTAGCACTCACTCCAGCACTGCTCCCAGAGGTTCTGCCTTCCCGCTCTGCATTTTGAGAAGCCAGGTAGTGCGAGTTCAGCTCCTGACGGAGCAGCTCTGAATCTGTATGCATCAGGGAACAAACAATTTAATTATCTATACAAGAGGAAAACCTCTGGGAACTACTTTACTGAATTCACCTATGAAGAGTATCTGAGTAACTGTACTGAACCAATTTAGCCTTTGTAGCTGTGTTCAAAAGTGGAGTGAAATATACCTGCTGAAGAGCGAGGGGACACCTGCAGAAGAGGAGGTGGTGGCGGGAGACCAGGTGGAGGGGTGAAGAGCGCACCAGGGCTTGGGCGTGATGAAGGCCGCAGCACACCAGATGGCCCAGATGGACCTCGGCCTGCAGGCACACTAGTAGAGGGAGTGGGCGGTCGAATTGATGAGGAAGAGGTGGATGAAGATGGAGTTTTAACTGAGGTACTGTTCCTGATTATAAATAAATAAAACAGCATACCAAAGTTAGGGGAGTGATTGATGAATCAATGTTGCAAGTACTTCTGTAAGAAAATACTCTAGCACACTGACAAATACAGTGCGCCTTACTAGTCAAGTAGGTAAACTGAGTTAATTTTAATCGATTATTTTTATTACGATAAACATTTAAGCTTGGCACTGAACTTCACTGACCTGTTGTTGCTACCCATGCCGTAGACAGCTTGTGAGCGACCAGGGAAGGAAAGGAACGATTTCAGTTTATGTTGTGGGGGGCTGCAGTCATGGCGGTGGTGTGGTGCGGCATTTCCATTTTGCTCAGCCAATGAGGTGGAGACAGAGGCCGGAGAACGAGGCAATAGAAGTGAGGATGAGGTAGAGGTGGCTTCAGGGTATGGCAGCTCTAGACTCCTCTCCTGACTACGCTCCAGGCCAGAGACTCTGGGAGTCACTGACAGACGAGGCGGCCCACTGTTTGAAGGCAACAGGGTGCAGCCATTGCTCACAGTAGAGGCCATACTTACTGGGTTGGAGGACACTGCAGGAAAGATAACATACTTTACCGTAAGTTCCTGTCTACCACCAAGAAATGTATACAACATCATGGCAGTGATAAAACTTTGGGGACAAAGTTTCAATGCATGTTAGGGCATCTATATAGTCAAAAATAACCATTTTGTACACAAAACTATTATATAACAAATCTATTATATAACAAACAATATTACACACCAGTTTTTAACTGCCATTTCTAAAAGTGCTGGATTCCAGGTTTCATGTAGTGTTTGCAAATTATAATGGTTAAAACCATTAGATTTCTGAAAGCAATATGTAACTATTAAGTTGGATTCCTGGTTAAACTAAAAGGTTGATTTTTATTTACTTTTTTTTTGCTGGATGAACACATCCTCTTATAAAGCTGGACTATTTACATATTGTCATGCAATTTTTCATCTTTCTGCATTAGAAATTGTGTGTATTGGGAAATGACAAATTCACACAATATACAAGTAGTTTTGGCATCTAATGTAATACAACCAACTAGAGCTCAAGATAGGAGGTACTTGTGCAGTCTTAGCTGAAAGACATACATTTGGTTTATTTTTTAAAAATAAAATAAATAAATAAAACAGTGTAAGATATCTACCTTCTCTAGTGCTAACGATGAATGTAGGCTCCATATCATTGTCGGAAGCCTGAGGCAAGAGAACAAAGAAAAAACAATGTTAAGTGACATTCATTAAAATTTAGTTAATACCCCAAATTTCTTTTGACTCCCAAAAGAAATTACTCACCTTATCCCCTGACTCACTCTCTGCATCACACTGAGAACAAAGTGACAAAGACAAAAATAACATGCTCTGTTAAACATTAAATATTATTGTGTACATATCTACACACACACTGTGCATTCTTAATTAAAATACAAGAATATTTACAAAACCTATAAAAAGAGACACTTACAATGTATCCTGTCTCCATGAGGTTTCCTGACACCTGTAACAATTCACAAATGTTGCAGATAAAACTTTTTTTAAGAAGCAACACAAGAAGGCAAAATAAAACAATGGCATTTAAGGAGTCAGGATTTTATTTTGGTATTCATCATCATTTAAATATAACATATATTATCTGACAAATCATAGTTTGGCAGTAATGGCCAAGAGATAAGCAAACAAGGAACAAGACCAAATGACATGCTGAAGCTGAACATCAATTGATGTACTGATATCAGACAATAAACAGATATTATGACAAATTAGACTTATGACTAAACTCTGTCCCTCACCTTGGCCTCTCGTTTTTTCTTCTCATTTCTACGCTTCTCCCAGCTACTGGTGGTGTAAGTAGCTGGAGGTCCTTCCTCTGGCTCTGTGAGTGGCCCGCCATTCTCATCCAGGCCTCTCTTCCTTTTGCTCCCTCTCCCCATCAACACACCAGCTCGCTCTGGTGGCTTCAGAGAACAATCCATCTTTTATAACGCACATGCAGAAAATAAATGAGTTACACTATTACTAAAAATACCCCCACCCACGTATTATGTAAAATAATTCACTACAAAAAATTTCTGTTGTGCAAATTATTCAGAGGGAACTCAGCCCAAAAATCAGCTTATAGCAAAGCAGGACAAAATAAATAAATAAATCACCCAGAGGACAAACTGCATAAGCAGAGTAAGCAGATCAAATTAGTACATCCCACTTTCCAACAACGTGTACCAAATAACTGCAATTTGGAAATGGACTACCAATCACACATACCTCCAAAGCCTCCAGACTTATAAAGCTGGCTATGGCAAATCCATCGATGATGTCTTCCTCACAAGATACAGACTCCCTTTTCCTCCGACGTGGAGGACGGTGCCTGGCACCAGGAAAGACGGGCCGACATTCTCCACCACTAGCACCGAGGAGGGAGTCTCTGCAACGTTCTTGGTCTGAGCCTGAGGAAGGTGATGAGGCCCCGAGGTCTGCTCTCCTCCTGCGTCGCTCTCTATCACGCTGAGAACGGGAGCGACGGCTCTGTCTCAACCCTCCGCTTCGACTGGGCCCATCCATGTCAAAGTGAACCCTACACAGTCCCTACAAAAGGCACTAAAACCTTGGTCCACAGAGGGACCTTACTTTTACTGAGGGAAACCAACACCTCCTGGAACAATGTAGGTATCCCAGTTCAAGGTGGAGTTAATAAGTCTGCTTACAGCTTTGTGGCCATTGAAGAATGCATGCCATCAGCACACTGCTGTCTGATGAGGGTTGATTAAGTATGCGTTTTCCATAAAAACAGGCTGTTGTATACTTCAGACTATTTCCTTTCCACGTTACTGTCTTTGTGTCAAGACATTGCGAATTTCACCTAGGGGAATATACAAGATTTTTATTCTTAACCTACATACACATTTACAGAACAATAACACAATGCCTGGGCAAACAGCAAAAAAACAATTTAGAGAAAACATTTATCTGGTAGCGTTTGTAGAAGGAAAACGATAACCAAGGCGTGAATGAACAGCTATAAAAGTGTGCAATTTAATAAACTTTTATACAGCCAGATCTGAGTATTAAAAATGTTCATGGCTTCTAACAATACTGGGTAGAAGCTATAAAGTCTTAAGAAATATGGTACAAGACAAATCAGCAAGGTAGTCAAATATTTGTTACTTAGCTGGCTATCTTAAAACTGACAGCTAAGGGTCAGGATAGACAAGCCGAACATCACCTTTTGGGGCAATTGTGGTTTTACAAGCGGAAAAGGGAAAAGTTCATTCTTAAATCAAAACTGAACAAAAGCGTTAGTAAACTACAACTGAATAAACAAGCACCCTAAATGAACTCGCTAATTGTCCAACCGGTAACGATGGTTAGTTAGCTAGCTAGCCTGTTAACTGGCCTAGCAAGCTTACTACCTAGAAAAATGACGGGAAGGTAATTAACATATTGCTAGCTTGCTACTTGTCCGTATTGAGAATTTCATGTGTAAAATCGCCATTCAAATCTAATACCGATTTATTATCCGGTGTCCAGTGTGGGGGGAAAACATTCACAACAACGTCTAAACAGTTGTGCATCTTTCAGACAAAATGACTGAAACAGCTGGATAGCAGTCAGTACAATTTAGCTATTTGCTAACTACGCTATGCCATTACGCGAGCTTAAGTTGTTTGCTAATCAGCTAAAATTATTCCACACACTTGCCTAAGCATCGATGACAGGTTTACGATGACCAGGTTACCTATAACAGCACATAATTCAACTAACTCAATCAAATCCTAAAAGCCGAAGGACAGTGAACCTGTTTGACCGGTTAAAAATACAAGCCATAGTAAACTAACCTTAGCTAAGCTAACTACGCTAGCGTTCCTTTTGACGAGCAAAAGAGAAAGGTGAATTCGTCTGAGCCACTGGTTGAAAATCGCTTCTCTTTGCGTGATTGTTTACCATGTATGCGTGTATTAAACATAAACAAAACCTCGGTCGTTCTGTTTGCATTAGTATTATAGTGACATAATGCGATTCAGATATCACTCACCACTCAAAAGGTGCCGATCGTTCTCTCCGAGCTTCTGCTCGGTCGGTCCAGTCTCCATTAGACGACAGCAGTGTAGGCCCCGAAGCCTCGGGCTCGATTTACGCGGACATGCAGCTTCGGCGTTAGCGCCCGTAACGCAGGCCAGCCTCCTCCTCCCGCGGCCCACTGTCTAATCTACTCAGTCCGGGAAAGTTCAATTATCTCCCTGTTTGCGCAGTTGAAATGAACGTTATCCCTCGAGTGTGGTCTTTAAAGGAATTCATAAAACGTTGCAATAAATCCCGATCGTCAAAATCAGATAAATATATACATATTTTTTTCACGGTAGCTGAAAAACTGGCAATAACGTGAATCCTGGGTGGATAACGCTACAGTGAAACTGCATTGTGTGCTTCAGTCGATTTTTTTTTCCTCTATGATTCACGGACAGCCGTGTATAACTAATGGAAAAGCAGCACTGCCGCCTATTGGGGTGAAAGAGAAGATGTTGTAACACAAATGTCACTACTGCTATACATTATTTTCAGTTCCTAAATATTGTTTATAATATAAACCTGAAGCATTTAAAACATTCATTGTGTCTTTGGACTGTCTGCTTTGTATGAATGTAGAAATTAATACACATTATTAACAGGTTTTTACTTTTTACGCTTTTGTTAAATTGGGTTTTTATGTGCAAACATGCAACTAATTTGTACTAGTTTTTATTTGTTATGCGAGTATACAACAGTGCTAAAACAATAAGGAGTTTTAAATCTCACTACGTACATCCGATGACGTCATGGGAACCGATTACATGCGGAAGTAAAATAAGGAAAACAAACGAGCCATTACTCGCAGTTTAGGGACAGTGAGAGAAATAGGCGTCTGGTTCGACAGGTTAAGTATCAGTCTGCTGGACATTACGACCTAAACCACCACCAACAACAACAATAAAGGTAAACCCTAAAGTAATATGTTTTTCGAAGTCCTTAATGTTCTACGTTACGTTAATATCCCATTTACTGTTAGCTAGTTTGCTAACAATTTGCTGGCTAGTTCTATTTTTATTCACATTGCCAGCTATCCGACCTAAGTGGACATTTATTTATAATATTTGTAAGTCTTTTACATGGCGATCCAATATTTGTACGGAAAGTACATTTAAAAATATAAATGCCACATTCATTCAGAAAGTATTTATCGTAGTTAATGTTAGCTGGTTATGTAAATATCCGCTAATTAGCAGCTGTTCAGTAATTAGCCTATATTGTACTTCGTTTTATACTGTGAGACGGTCGTTTTATTCGTTTAACTAAACAGTCAATAAAATGATAATGCTTATTTTGATTTAGCGTTTCAGCCATCCTTCCTTCGAGCGCGACATATCATGAAATTCTTCTGTGTTCTGTAAATCTGGTTTAGGAAAAACCACCTTTAGTTGTTTGTTTGTTTGTTTGTTTGTTTTAATCCAATTAATATTACCGACTAGCGCATAGACGGTATTGTAATTTGCGCGTATTAAGGTGTGTTTTATTTAAAAATTGACGTCAGAACAAGATATAAACTGAGTCATTGTTTGGGTCGGCTTCTCATGTGATTACCCAGCATACCTTTGGCATGCTCTCAGCAGTGATTGGTGTTAGTCTTCGCTTAAATCCGATTTCAGAAATGTCATTTAATTGGTTGTTAGTACTGAATAATAAAATAGACATATGTCATTTTGGTTCATTGTTAGATGGAGTTTTTATTTGGGCGGAGAAAGACCCCAGAGGAGATGCTAAGACAGAACCAGAGAGCACTGAACAGAGCCATGAGAGAGCTAGACAGAGAGCGCCAGAGGATGGAGCAGCAGGAAAAGAAAATCATAGCTGATATTAAGAAAATGGCAAAACAGGGACAGATGGTAATATCACATTTAATATAATCACAATATAAGCACTGTCATAATTACCAACCATGATATCAATATATATTCATACATCTTGATTGTTCCAGGATGCTGTTAAGATCATGGCTAAGGATTTGGTTCGTACCAGGAGATACGTAAAGAAGTTCATCATGATGAGAGCCAATATCCAAGCAGTCAGTCTTAAAATCCAAACCCTCAAGTCAAACAACAGCATGGCACAGGCCATGAAAGGAGTCACCAAAGCCATGGCCACGATGAACAGACAGGTTAGAAACATCCAGTAAACAAATTCATGATTTCTCTTTCCTAAAGGGTGGAGGTATATTTAGATTTCCATACTTGGATCCTCCATATTTGGAGGTTACTTGGATGGAGAAAAGGAGAAAAGAATTGGAGGCCTGATGCTAGAATACCAAACTGTGAAACATGCACAGATTTTGTATAATTATTTTATGTCCACTATGTAAAGCAGACTTTTGAAATTTCAAGTAATGCATATTAAATGGTTTTTATAAAACTGGATTAAAAACACAAAATGTCAGACGGTGTATTAGGTTTCATGGTATAGTATAGTAAAGTGTAAAGTTAAATTACACATTGTCGATGTGTTTGCTGTTTTTTCAACACATTCTCATCAAAACCAAACTCACCATCACAAATACACCAAGGATTTATTGGTTAGCTAGCTATCTTAGCTTAGTTTAAAATCTTCGATCTTACTTTTAGATTTCCTGCCTTACAACAGTGGTTTTACTTTACTGCATTGCATCACCATGGTAACTTATTCTGCACAAATAACCTGCACTTGGACCAATCAGCTGTCAGACAAATGACACTTTTTATTTTTATTTTTATTTTTTTTTTACATAGGCTAGACTTTTGCTGTGAGATATCAATCTTTGAAAATCTATGGGTTTAGGACCATAAATAGTGAAAAGGTCATGTCACACTTAAGAGTTTATTTAGAAATCATGAAAGTCTCTTGGCTTTCCCTAATTTATATCAGAGATGAGGAATTTCATATTGTATCTTTTACCAGTTTTTATGGCATAATCTTGCTAATTCCACTCCACTTGCCACTATTTCTATCACTTGTTCCTCAGTCTAAAGGATTTTTCTATGTATCATATGCCATTTTTGACACCAGGAATCTCAGCAAATCATAGCTTGTACATTTATTCCCTCTCAAGGGGTTTTTAAAGAATGTGTATACATTGTACATTTCAGTTAATTATGAATAATTAATTAACAGTTGCTTATCAGAGGTATGAATTTTTTTTTTTTTTTAAATAGGATTCCCAAAAGTACTATAGACTGCACACACATTCCAATCACCAGTCAGACTATTCATGACTTTGCTGTTTGGGCATTACCACATACATGTAGGGAAATTAGTTGTTCACGATTACTCTAGTTAAAGTTTACTACTGTTAACCCTTGTGTACTTATGAGGTAGACCCCAATCATCCCAGACCACCCAGTTGGCAGAATCAACTTCTTGTTGTTGTTTTTTATGAGGGGAAAAATTCTCTTTGTTGGAATCGTGAGAAGCGTTAACTGCAATTGCATTTGTAAACTCACTGCTCTGGGTGTGTGTGCATGTGTGTGTTCACTGCTTCAGATAGGTTAAATGCAGAGGAGGAATTTCACTGTGCGAGAGTACATGTGACAAAAATAAAGGCTTCGGCTTTGGTTCTTCTTCTTCTTCAGTTGCATTTGTTAAGTGGATTCTGCTTTGTGAGACAGGCCCTAATATGCAAAATAAAGTACTCTGGTTTGGAATAAAGCTTAATATTTTCAAAATTTACTAAAGTCACTGAAATGTCCTTTACATAGTTAAAGCTGCCACAAATTCAGAAGATCATGATGGAGTTTGAGCGCCAAAGTGAAATTATGGACATGAAGGAAGAAATGATGAATGATGCAATTGATGATGCAATGGGAGATGAGGATGATGAAGAGGAAAGGTAGGATCAAGGTATTTTTAAAGAATTTTAGACTGAATCTGCATAAATAATTGCTATATTGCACTTATTTATCCTGCTTTTTAGTGACGCTGTGGTTTCCCAAGTGCTGGATGAGTTGGGTCTGAATCTTTCAGATGAGCTCTCAAGTATGTAAACTGCCTGCTAACTGTATATCATTATTATATACATATTCAGATCTGTAAGTTGATATCAGCGATTTGAACATCTGCATGTTTTCACACAGACCTGCCATCTACTGGGGGAAATCTTTCAGTTGCTACTGGGAAGAAAGCTGAGCCACAGCCAACTTTGGCAGATGCAGATGCTGACCTGGAGGAAAGACTAAATAATCTCAGAAGAGACTGAGGGAGACTTTAGGGTGGAAATGTGCATAAAGTTTTCTAACAGCTTACCATAGTGTTCAGAGATTAAGTAAGAGGACAGATGGGCACTGCAGTATTTGGATGCAGTGTCTGCTTTTTTTCCCCCTTTGCTTTAGGCATTCTTATGTGAATGCTTATATTCATTTTTTTTCTACTGTAAATGTGCTGTATGTTGTTACTCTACCAAACAAGTGCTCAAAACAAAGATTTTGACTCTTACAGTTTTCAGCACCTTGCTGGAACTAGCTGAGGTATAAACACTAAGTAGTACATTAACCAAAACAAGATATACAATCGGCTGTTTAGTGAAATAAATAATAATAATAAAGGTGTTATTTTATATATACCATGTCACCATAATACAATTTATGGTTTTATTACAGAACTGTAATTCTTGCAAGCCTGGTGGTTTGTACATTAATCATAATATTTAACCTTTGATCTGGTTCTAGGTCACGATCAGAAAATCCTTTTGCTACATTTTCCTAAATGTTTCACACAACAGTATGTAATGGGCCATTGGGTTTTCGTATCTAAATGATCATTCTTAATTTCTCTGAAAAAAAAATTTAAATTGTAATTGGTGAGAAAAGAGCTTAGACAAATAAATGATTATTGGTGTACTTTAGTAATGTATTTATCTGCAAGTAAACCAAATGGGGATGTTTTGCCTTATTTTTCTTTTCTTAATAAATATTTTTCACATTTATCAGACTGATCAAACCTTTTCATTTAGATTATGTACTGAAAGCAAATCGATGACTGAGTGAATGTTACACTCCACTATAAAGATGCTGAAAATGTTATGGTAAAGGCAGTGCTTTAAAGTGCACCCAGCTAATGATGCACTTATAGGGATGTATTGCCATCGCTAGGCTGAAAGTCACAATTTAAGTCTTGTTTCTAAAAAGTGAAAGTGATACTTGCTAATTTCAACATTTATAATCACCTCTCACTAGGTGTACAAAACTGTTCGTATGTTGATAGTTGCTAACTGAAATTTTTTGTAATGTCATTTCACACAAATAGTACACAGAGTAGTGGCTGTAGATTTATACACTGAAACACCAGGAATACTGAATTGTTCTGAAATGTTTCAGGGTAATTATAGAAACCTCTGCTTTCTAAATTTATATACTGAAAGAAAGACAAATACAAAATTAATGGTCTTTGTATTTTTTTTTTTTTTTGCAAAAACAATTTGCCTCAGTGAACTACACTGAGCTTACAACACTCAAACATTAAATTAAAAAAAAAAAAAAAACATTTTTACTTATATACAACCTACAAGTGGAATGGGCCTTGACAAAATCTTACTTTTATAAGGAAAAAAATTTGATGGTGAAAATTTCATGCCAATCTAAAAACAATCAGCTATTATAGAAATGAATTTAGATTTTATTAAAGTCCTGCTGTATGAGGTACACATGTCCATCGAATTATAGGTTAAGTCAGCGGACTGACCAGCTACTTGATGAGAAAACATTAATAGATGCCATTTTAAACCAAGGCATGCTGAATGACTTTAGAGATCGAGAAACCCTCCTTGTGTGTATAAGCTCACAAATAAGAACTGCTCTGAAAATTTTTTGCCACAAGACAGAAGCCCACACTTGCTACTTGCAACTTAGAATTTTTGATTGTTAAAGTTTAATGGAATAGAAATTCAGTACAATTTGTCAAGACAATCATGCATTCTAAAATTTATATTCAGATTGAGGACATTAGTCTTTCATATTCTCACTGCATTTTGATTTGCACTCACCATTATTCTTTGATAGTGCATGTATATAGAAGGTGCAAATTTTAGCACTGTTATTCAGAAGTCCACTGTGTGTAGAATATGACCATTTGAGGCGTTACATGCAAAGTATGCATCAGATGCACCGTATCCACAAGGTGAAAGCATTGCTTCAAGCAATGTCCTCATAATACCATTTGTATAAAAATAGACCAGGACCAGAACTATTTTATACAGAACTCAAGACTAAACACAATATGCGTTTTAAAAAGAAGTTACAGGGCATTCTAATGATGGGTTTGTCCTAAAGAGTAGTAACATAAATAGATCTGCAATACAGCCATTTTCTCATAATGTCACATGGCATTTTATTGCAGTTTAAGTGTAAACCCACACAAATCCATGAAGTTGATCAAGTATCCTGCAGCATTCCTCATTCAGTTTATGCACTCAACTTGGGTGAGATTGCCTTATTTCCGACAGGTCCTATGAGGAGTTTGTTTTTTCTGATTTTCTATACGGCAGCGACTTCTTTCATCAAGCCACGGCAGCTCAAAATTCCTATGGGAGTGAGGGAAAAAAAAAGAGGGGAAAAAAAAAAAACAATTCATCCATCCACATGCTACATTAATGCAACAATAGCACATATCACACTGTAAGAGTAAAGTTCTGTAATTGCTAATAGAACTTCAGGTACTTACTGTGGCATCAGCTTGGGTAAAGGCCGGCCAAAGGCCACAACTGGCAAAAAAGGTGTTATAACAACTGACTCCACTGTAGGGGAAAAATTAGTTTAAAAAAAATTGCTATTTGTTGTTTTGTGCGATAGCAAAATTTTTTGTTGTGAACTCATGCTAAATGAAAACATGCTAGCATGCATATTAGAAGACTTCAAACAAAAGCCCAGAACATACCATCATCAGCATCAGGGTAAAATGAGGAAATCTCTGGTTCACATTCCTGAATATTTAGTTTTCTTTTTTCCATGCGCTGCTGCAGCCGTTGAAGCATACGCTGCTCCCGTATCCTCTGAATGTCCCATCTGATGTGAAAAAGAGAGTCTGGTCAATGCAGAGAATGAACATTTAAAAAGATAAGTGAGGCTACTCAGGATCATAGAAACAAGTATATAAACAAATAAATCTATACATGAATTCATACATACTGTACATCTACCCTTACCTTTTCCTTCTCTTCTCATCCAGCTCAAGCTTTGAGTGGCGTTTCAAAAACATCCCATCCTCAAGACTCTGTAGTTAATTGACAAATAACAGATACTGCCTTGAGCTAATGTGTTTAGGAGTTATGATCTGACGAGTGGTATGCATTGCAATGGCAACATAATGGGGGGAAAAATACAAAAGTAAGACATTATCTCACCTCTGAAATATCTAAAGCATCTTCCTCCTTCAAAGGCTCAATGCTGTTTTCCCGCCAGGATGGAACTGTGCAAAAGGTTTAAAGTATACATACTATTTATTGACACCAACCAACTTGTCCAGACTTGTAAAGGAAATTGCTGCATCTGAAGCACTTACTGGCAACATCGTCCTCTTTCTTGGGGGACACCTCACAGAGGGGAGAGACAGGAGGTTGGTGCCAGCAGCACAGGTACATTTCTGTTGTTGTCATGTATGGAAAGTCTTCGTTTTCACAGCTCTCTTCAGCATCTGCCATTGTTTCTGTTGGGCCTGATGACCTCACGGGTGCCGTCTTCTCAGGGGTCTCTTTGTTTCGCAGCTCCCTCGGACATGGTGAGGCCGCACCAGTGTCAGACTTCTGAGGGGTTAACCTAGACGACTTGCCCTGTGACCGCTGTGTTTTGGAATCCAAGAAGCCACATTTCCTAAATAGGAAATAAATGCAAATTCTACATGAAACAAGAAAGTGAAACATGACAGCACAAAGTACAGATTTTATTTTATTTTTTACCTCTTTTGTGCTTTGCTACTTCGACTAAAGGGGGTCTTAGGTGTGGGGGTCTGATGGCTGTCTCCTACATCTGAATCCCAGAAGTCATCAGTGTCTGGGACCCATCTCTCTAAGGGTTGAAAGAGACGCTTATCACGTGGTTCCTTACTCATCAACTGTAAACGCCGTTCCATCCTCTCGATCCGTGCAAGCAGCTGTGTGAGACAGTTGCATCAAAAAAAAAAAAAAGTCATGTTAATGAAATGGTCACTCTGTAAGTTCCATATTACTTGACTAGCTGGGCTCTAAGATTAAAGTTCTAACTTTCAGAGGCCAGAGTATTATCTTAATGAGCTTGATTAAAAAAATAAAAAAAAAAACACACCACATACCGTGTCTCTGTCTGCTTTTAACTCATCTATCTCCTTGTCCTTAGACTGCAGCTGCTGCTGCTGCTGCTCAATCAGGTCCAGCTGAAGCAAAAGAAGCTGATGAAGACAGTTAGCTTGTGAATTGGGGTGGCTGGAGGTCTTCCGCAGGTTGTTTCGTTTGCCTTCTGCGTGTTCATGAGAGGCCATGCTCTGAGCCCCCATAGTTTCGAACCCCTTTGTGCTGTCCTCACCACCAGAATCTCTGGAATTGTGAGAATTCATTGAAAACAATTCTGTTTTATTATCAGTAGTACCGGTTTGTCCAAGTGGAGTTTTACTTTTAATAGGGGTTCCTTCACCCCCCATTGGTTTGGTTTGAGACACTGATTTGTCTGTGTTCTCAGAGCTGGTCCCAGAAGCACCAGCTTTGTTTTGTCCCACCGGCAATAAAGGCCGAGCAGCTTTCCCACCCAGATCCTTGGCCAGGTTTCTTGATTTAACAAAACGCTGCCCCGCGTCCTTGAGAGTGATACCAACAGAGTCATGCGTTTCTGTCAGCAAGGTGTGGGAATTTCTTGGGACACCAATAGTGTGTCCTTTTGACAAGTAGAAACTCTTCGATTCGGAGCGCAATCCCACGTTTAAGATGGACTCAGTCCGCATATTCATGACGAAAACAAGCTACTGAATAAACCATAGCTCCAATGGTTAAACAAGTTAAAAAGGTCTTTATCTTACTAATCAATCAACCGTAACCTTAGCAAAATGACACGCTGCAAAACACAAATAATGAACGTCACACCTAAACCTCCCAGAAAACAAGGCTGCAAGTCAGGCATGATGCTGTTGAACACAGCCCTGCAGGCTTGCTAATTAAACAGCTAGCAGCATCCCATTATGCATAAACAATCACTGCAGGACTAACATTCTTCAACAATAATCCGAGACGCGCAAAATTTTCTGCTTAAGAAGCAATTCAGCACTTCACTAACTACCACTCGCCTCCATTTTGATCCGCAATACAGGACAACTAGCTGCTGTGCTGCTAAAGTGCTAACTAGCTAATAGCTAGCAAACCGAAGAGAGTAGAAAACAATAACAATCACTTCCAACATGTTGTGAGTTAATACCCACTGAATTTAGTGCGCCTATTTAACGATGGTGTTAGACTGTCACGGTTTATTTCACTTGCGTTCCTCGTTGGCGGAGAAAAATAATATTTAAAATGGCATACTTTACTTTTACTACTATCCCCCATTTTCTAGTATGATCCTGAGCACCATGTTGTTCATACGTCCGATTTAAAAAACCAAACACTGCGCATGCGCACAGTCCAGGCGTGTTTACAAGAGTCAGCAGGCGGAGTTTAGTGAAAAGTGGCTGGTCCGGTCCGGCTACTAGCCAGTTCGGGAAAAATAATAAATAATGTTTTATGAAGGTTTACGTCTCATATTAAGGGACAACACGAAACGAATTGTTAAAATGTACATACTGGGTGTTGGCTGGACTATATAATTAAAATGATCTCTGAACCCTGTTTTCTTTTCCAAGACCCCAAAAGACCCACATCAGACTAAAACTTGAAACATGATTACAGTTGGACTATGTTGACAGAACTAAGTTTATGGTGGAGCTAAGGCTCTTTTGGAGGATTCCGGGGAGGTGCTCTTGGAAGGAACATTAATGCAAGCATCAGACTACACTATATTTTTGTCTTTCACAATGGTCACCATGTCAGATTAGGCAATCATAGTGCCATAAATTCTTGATGTGTCTTGGTCGGGAGACTGGCAACGCTACAAGTTTGACCCCGACCAATCATCGTTCACATCCTTGTGTGTTGTCAGGGAGGAGCGTCAAGGGTTAACTTTGCCCATTGGGCCAACAGTAGGCGAGGACTCACAGCACTTCACAGACGTTCACTCACCTTTTATAAAATCATCTGACTACACAATGCATTTATTTTTTTGTTGTGCATTTGCACAATGTGTTTTTGATTAGGCTTTTCATTACAACTCCCAGTATAGCCCCTCACCTGATTGTCTGTATAACTGGGCATTACAGTGCAGTGCAACAGTCAATTTAAATTATCGCTCACTCAGATAGCTGAGACCAGAGTTTTCAGAATAGGCCAATACCCAGACCATGGCTTTCAAATGATGAACAATATATATATATATATATATATAGAGAGAGAGAGAGAGAGAGAGAGAGAGAG
>JAOTRR010000059.1:17022875-17033366 GCA_028570945.1 Gogo arcuatus
ACACACACACACACACACACACACACACACTACCTTGTTTCCTGCATTAGCGGGATTTCCTAAAAACAAACAAGCAAACAAGGAAATGTTTTTCAAGAAAAAAAAATATATATATATACACCTTTGTTCCTTAAATGCCAACTAATTGAGGCCAAATATATTTTGTCAGCATGTCTGTATTTGATTTTTTTAATTATAAGAACCCACCAAAAGATCCATGGATGTCCTCATAGTAATATGGGTTTGACTGTGGTTGTTGGTGGGTGTTGGTGGGAGATGCAGGTACTGAACTGAGAGGGTTTTGTTGCTGCTGAGTGTTGCTCATATTTGGTCCTGAGGAGAGCTCATATATTGTCATCTGTAACCTTTCTATGTCTTCTTTGAGTTTCTGGCAAACACAGATAAAACCTCTCAATACAGACTCACAGTGTGCACACAGCTAGAGAGCAGCGGTGGTTATTTTGATGTAACCAAACAGGAAATCACCTTGTTTTCATCAGACAGCCTTTCTATGTCTACTCGTGAAACCTCTGCCATGCTTTCTTGTTCGCTGATTTTCCTACAAGCTTCAGCAAACTCCATCTGAAATGACAATACATGTTACAGAGATTAGGGAAACATGTGTTCAAAACATACCTGAGCTTCCCAAGTACACAGTAACACCTAATGCATTTTAATAGCTTTTGATTAAAAAAGAAGAGACACTGATATTAAAGCAATATTAATAAACACCTCTAGCTGACTTTTTTCAGTCACAGTCCGTTTGTCAAGTTGCATCTTAAGTTCTTTCAACTCTAGCTCAGCTTTATCCGCACGCATGTTAGCCTTGTTTCTATTCAGGATTTCTTTGCGCAGTGCCCCTCGGACTTCTGTAAGCTCATTGGTCAGGTTCAGAACCTGTATGTACATGGAGGGGAATTTCACAGGTTCCTTATAAGCTGATATTCATTTTTTTAACAAATACAGGCATAACTAATCAATACATACGTTAAATCATTTTTAAAAACACACATTTTCAATACCTTTGTGTCACTTTTGTCCCCCTCAGGAGGCCCTTGCTTAGACACAGATGCCTTTAAGGCTTTGTTCTCTTCCTGCAGTCTCTCCAGATCACACTTCATTCCCTCATTTTCAACACGCAACCTTTGTTTCTCTTTCTGATCACTTTGCATATCAATCTGAAGCAGGAGAGGAAAAACAATACAGGAAATAATGCAATTTTGGTGTGTCTTCTGTACCAAATCTTCTGTTGAGTAAACTCAATTTGTTCACACCTGTTGAAGTTGGAACTGATCTTGTAATCTGTTATAGTCCTGTTCTGCTTTTTTGAGTGTGAGCTTCAGCCTGCATGGATATGAAGCAAAACTTTTCAAGAGAGCTTTCAAAAATAATTTAACTGTTTATGGTCTTTACATGGTTCTGTATGGGTTCTGATGACATGGTAAAGACTCACTCTGAAATCTCTGCATCTTTCTCCTTGACCTGTTGTTCGAGCTGGACTTTCTCCTGCTTCAGCAAGTTAATATTCTGCAATGCTTTCTCATACTTGTCATGCAGAGACTGCAGAAGAAAATGGTATGATCTTGAAAGATGTCAATTAAAAATCAATATTTGTCATAACTAAGTGTATTTGCTGGCACCTCCTTTTCTAGTACGGGTTCTGCCACAGGCTCAGAGAGAAAACGCTGCTCCAAGATATCCTGCTCTGGACTTTCAGGCTGCTCTTTTAGTGGAAATGTTTGACTTGCACTATTAGACTTCAGTTTATCAATGTTCACCTAGAGGATATGAAACTTTTACTGACAGATTTGGGTTCAGCTGCAACATACATTGGTATGAACAGAGAGTGTAGAACCAACCCTGAGATGGTAGATCTCTTGCAGTCTTTCATTCAGCTCATTTTTTAAAATTGCCTGCCCTTCTTTTAATTGTTCAATCTCAGCTAGTAAGGTCTCTTTTTCCTTCTCCACCTGCTCCACTTGCTCCTGTATCCACAATCACATACTGTTCATAATGACTGCCAAGTGCTTTGCTTTCACACCTTAATAAAAATGTGAATTTCAAATGAAAAGGGAAGGCAGTAGGACCAGCAAAATTTGGAATGCTACATTTCAGTAACAATAGAGAAATGTAGAAATGAGAAGATTTAGATATGTACATTTAATAATACAGTACACAGAACAAGGTGCTGCCAGAAAAGAAGGTAGGTGTAACTTATGAACCTGTGTTGAGATCACTAAAAGGCTGCATTCCACGCTTGTTTCTGCTGGATTTTGGAAGCAGAATGGTGTGCTCGCTCCTCGCACATGACCACTGCCATCCAGATAGCAGAACTGATAAAACTCACCGTCTTCTTTAGGGAGGTAGCATTCTAAAGCAAAATACAATAATGAACAAAAAGGTATCTCTCTTGTGAGTTTTCCAAGAATAACTCACTGGTTCTAAAGATTCCAAATGATTACATAATCATGTAACTATTTTATTGTGCCACACCCTGCCACTGGCTCCAAAACACTAAATGCTAAGATCATTGCTGATAGCAGGTTACTAGGCTGTTGTTGAGATACCAAAAACATCAAAAAGCCCAAGTTTGTATACATGAACATGTGTAAAGGTCAAAGGATGACTGCCTTTACTTATGCTTATCACAGATAAATCTCAGCATTAAACTTCCGCCCACTTACCCTTGAAGACAATTTGCTGTTTAAATGGATCAAGTCCTTTATAGTCCAAACAAGGCTTTGCCCATTCATAACAATAATATTTGTTCGCTTTATCCCAGCCAACCTAGACACAGAGAGTATAGACAATATTGATATTAGCCAGTATGTTGTCCATCAACACTGCAATCCTAAAAGCAGGAGTGGAAAATAATTGAGTAATGGTACTTCGTTACTATACGCAAGTATTATTTCAGGGTATTTGTACTTTACATGAGTGTTATTGAAACAGAATACTTGTACACTTAACTACATTTCCAAAAAAAAAAAAAAAAAAAAAAACCCCTCTCTACTCATTATATTTTCATTTAGATCTTTAAAATACTCATTAAATATCTCAAAGGTATCCTCTTCTCTAACCAGTGACTAGACTATCTATCTATCAAATGGACCCCATATTTTACTGTATTTTTAATTTCAGTTTATAGCACTCACTCAAGTTCATCACACCAATTCATCATCTGCAGTGTCCTTCTCATGCTACAGAATGTGATAGCTATCTGTGTGTCTCAAGATGGATAAGCCACAAGATGTGTGGAACTTGAGGATGAGCACACTGGTTTCTATATGCTGGAGTAAACAAAGGCTTGTATAAAATGAGGTGTCTCCTTTACCTTCCTCGAAAGTATTACCCCCATCCAAGTTAAATATATAACCAAGCCCATTTCCTTTGCTATTGCCAGTCGCTAAGAAAACTGGCCAGGCAGGAAGTCAAATTACAGCTAATGCTAAATATTGATTATTTACATGATATTTTTAGCTCTGTTCATTTCATTAGCAAACGACGATGTGTTAGGCATGGAAACTAACACAGAATGAATAATGTTTTCAGCTAAAATGCCACAGTTGCTTCTAACAATTTTAACTAAGTAGTAAAAGTTAGGTTTTACATGAAAAAAAAATGATATTATGTATCATTAAATGACTATACATTCACTAAAGTATAAATATTCTGTATTTTTTTTGCACCTCTTCCGGAAAGTTATGGAAGTTTGGGCTGCTAGATTTATAAAGAAGATAAAGAAATCTTTCTTTCAAGAAAGCATTAAGAAACTCCAAAATTGCGTCCACCTTATATATGCCTATCCAGTCTTTTGTGCTGGGTATCAGGCTTTCTGTCAGTTTGTAGCAGCAGGTCACATCAGTGTAGAGTGGATAAGAAGGAGGCACATCAATAAACACCACCTGAGAATAGACGGAGGACTCGTCCAGTCGCACCCCGTCCTCCACTGCGCTCGCGCTCATTTTCAGCTCGGGGACAGACACAAACCTGTACGACCTGTTACGAGGCATACATTACATCTGTTTAACACGTATATAAACTGTGATTTTAGTAAAAGCCAGATAAGCCGAAAACGAAAGTATACAGCCTCAACAAAATTTCACTTTCACTTAACACGCCACAGAAAGCTGTATAAATCAATTTTTTTTAGTTTGCACATAAGCGGTACTGAAGACTTCACTAATTACTCATCGTCTTAAAGAAGAATATTTTAAATAAGCCTAACAGGATTTTGTTTAAACTTTCAGGAGTATATAAACACGACTTTGGCCCTTAATCAAACAGTTAAAATAAGTCATATCTTTAAAGAGAGTAGTACTACGATTAGTAGTGAGTAATTTGTTCAAGTCTTTTGTTGACAGAATCAGAAAAGTAAACTTCCAGAAATAAACCCCTGTTACCTGATCCCTGAGGCGACGCAGCTCTGGGCTTCCGGGCTTCCGGGCTGCTCGGGGTGTGTGTGTGTGTGTGTGTGTTTATCCAGAGGCAGCTATGCATTGTGGGAAACGGAGTTCTATTATATCACACACACGCACTTTTTTTTTTTAAAAACCCAAGTTCATTAAACACCACTAGAATTAGTCAGAGAACAGTTTAGTATAAGATACATTTTATTTTAAAACAGTTCTGTATTAAAATTACAGGTAGTTCAGTACAAAATGACACCACACCATTCACCAAAATACTGCAGTACTCCGTCTGATATTACCTGCTACTAAATTCATACAGATAGAAGTTAATTAGGCTAAAGCACCAAGGCAAAGGCACTAGAAAGTTACTGACTGTACATATCAGATGCTTCATAAGCAGATCTACACATTCTATTTGAGACCAGGTCCAAATAAATAACTTGCAACACATTTCTTAGTGTGTCACTTACTCTATTAATGAACCATTACTACTGCCTACCTTCCTACGTAGGGTGCAGCTCACACTACAGGACTACACGCAGAGTTGTGATTAGGTAAAGAGAACATATTTTATAACATGAAATGACAATATTTCAGGAGCAGATACTGTAAAATAAAAGCAAAGATGTAAAAGATTAGTTTGTGTATATACAGATGTAACATGAGCTTAAGAAATTTCTTCTCTTGACAAAGCATCAAAAATGTACACAATACAAACAAATAATATTCTCAACACAAAGATAAAAAAAAAAAAGCTCAAATATCTTACAGTGTTTCTGAGGTTCTTTTGTATGCTTTATATATTATAAATCTGTTTTATCATTTGGGGTTTCCTGAGAAGTTATTTCTAGGTCAGTGTTATTTCAAAATGACTTAAAAAAAAAAAAAAACTGTTTATGTGATTCTTATTCACCATATTGCAGCACAGCTTCAATGTTCATCTCTGGGTGAAAAGGCCATTAATCATTAACTTGGAAGAACTGAAGAGACTGTGTTTATATAAGGTGGTTCGTGAAAAAAGGTTTGCATCAACAACACAATTTGTTTAAAATGCAAAGCAGAGACCACCAGCAGAAAGAGGACACTGGGGGAAGAGGGGGAAATAAAAACAAATTATTAACAATATTTAATATTATTTAATAATATTTAATTGTACAAGTAACACATCAGACTTTTCAACCCAGAGCTGTTCAAGTCTGACCAATACAAGAAAAAGGGGAAAATTTGGACTAATGTGTTAAACAGTGCTTTCGACCACCATCATCTACAGGAATATGTTTGAGGGAATATGTTTTGGAACAGTGCTCTTTCATCCCTCTGGCTTGTGGTGGATCAAAATTTTATTAAGACACTACATTGTTGCCTGTATGCACACTATATGGCCAAAAGTATGTGGACACTTCACCATCACACCTGTATGTGAACATCCCATTCCAAACCCATGGGCATTAATATGGAGTTGTTCCCGGTTTGCTGCTATAACATTCTTTACTCTTCCAAGAAGGCTTTCCACTAGATCCTGGAATTTGGATCCAAAGTTGGATTCTCCAATCTCTGTTCAAACTGTAAAAATGACTGTAGAAATCGAGGATTTTAAGATTTTTTTGAGCTGCTGTATACATACAGAAAGGATCACCTCATTTCTGTGATCCATTTCACAACATTGCAAAGAGAGAAATGTGTGGGTCCAAGAAAAAAATTAATCTATAAGATTTTTAATGCTAAAAACAAAAATGATACATGAAATGCAGCAGATGAAATCATTTACCATATAAGCCAGTCAAGCTGAGATGTCAGTAAAGACGGAATTAAGAGATATGTGAGCCATTGTATATATTTTTGAGAGAATGTAAATTAAAGCTTCATTTAATGATAGCTTGCTCTGTCTGGTGAAGTGTACAAACCTGCTTTAATAGTACTGGACTCATCTCAGCTAAAACTAACAGCCAGGGCAATGGCTATTATCAAAATTAAAATTGCAATGCACACTGCAATCCAGATTTTTTTCTAAAGAAAGAACAAAAACAATCAAATCACCACAATGATTTTAGAAATTGAGATCATTTTAAATGCACTTAGACATCAGTGTTGGTTTATATTACAAACCTTTCTGGCCTTCTTTTGAGAGACAACAGCTGCAGCTGTGTTTTCAACAGCCTTCTCTACATAGTTAGAAGAGCTAACTATGTTGTTCTCTATACGATCAACCATTTCCCCCTGAAAGAAAACATTTCATTAACAGAATATTAATATACCAAGCATCATCTGGACCGGGGGCTCAACAGTGTCCCCTTTGACATTTTTCTTTTTCATGAACATCCAGTTTTACCAGCATGTGCCAAAATTAGAAGGCATATAAGTCTCTTTAAGACAGACATATTTTACCATCACATCCATTAACACTGCCAACAGGAAGTCAGCCAATTTGGCCTTTTTTGGACATTTTCAGAAGTACCAAACCTTTAAATACTCTTCCTAGTGGATTCAGCAGATTCAAAATCAAATTTGGTCAGCATAAAGTCAAGATATTAGTGGTGCTAAATTGCAAAGGAATTTTCAATATCTCAAATGTTGTTCCCATGGCAAGGCGATGAATTGACAGGTCACACAGTGCAAGCAGGAAGTGTGACCTAGTTCTTCTATAGACAATGCTGTGTGATTCAAACCTGACATGGATGAGTTCATTGATGGGACATAACCATATGCACATGCCAGAAGTGACGTATTGTCATAACACCACCAACTGGCAACAGAGAGTTAGGCTTATAAAACCATCTTTTAATAATTCCCCCAGAGGGTTCATCAGATTTAAGCCAAATTTAGTCGTCATTATGATGTGATGATTTCCCTGACACTAGTCTGACAATAAAATGTTGGTATTTTCAACGGTATTGCCATGGCGACGTGGTAAATTAATGTGATGAGGCTCAAACAGGAAGTGTGGCATAATTCCACTGCACATCAAAGTTCACATGTATGTTCAATGATGGAACATCATCACATCCACCTGCCAATACTGGCTTATCAAACAGGCATTACTGCACTCTTGATGCTTGGGCCTGCTAATCACCTGAAGCTATATTTTTTCCCCTCATTTTGCTCTTCCTCAAACTCACCTGTGCCTCCACTTCCATGGCAAGATACTGAAACATGTCATGAAGGTCTCTGATGCTTTTCTCTAGTTTAAGAATCTCATCATGCCGTGACTCAATCTCATTTAGTGCCTGCCTGGTGGCTTGGGCATCTGTTAAGATCTGTATAAAAAACCAGAACACAGATTTAAGCACAATGGCATATGGCCAGTTCCTTCACTACAACATGATCAAGTATCATGTCCATTTTGCAGGGGGAGGATGCTAGACATAATGGATCATGCTTTTTGACATGCGACACAACAGAAAAACAACAAAACTACATTTCACTAATGTCATGGTTGCATATGAAGAGAACAATTGCATCTACTGTAACTAATGAATTCAATTCTATAATATGAGATGCTTTGAAAGCAGAAGTGTCTTTCATTACGCAAATTATCTTACCAAATGCACTCTGACTCCTCAGAAAGCAAGAAAGAGCACTTGGATAGAAACATGTGACATGAAACATGTAATATGATAGAACTGGAAAGAACTGATCACTTAATTGATATTCCTGAAGCCCCCACCAGTTTCCCTTTACAATTCCAATGCAGTTCATGCACACTAAGCACTATCAACATTACAACTCTAATGTGTAAGAAACTAAAGGTCAAAATAAAATCAATATTACAATGCTCAGCTAATTTAAATAATAAAATATAACTCACATTTTGTGTGAACACATCTGTCTGTCCACTCTCAAGCATTGACTCCAGCTGTTCTTCAGTCACATTACTGCCAGCTGTAATGGAAAGTAGAAGCACATCAGACTCTTGGTCGCTACGTAACTGATACCAATTCACAATATTTTGTTTTCCAAAAAAAGGGAACCAAACTTATGACATAACACTCAAATCAGCCTGTTATTTGGTTTAGGATATTTTATTATTTGGTACATCCTCCCTTTCAACATGTGCACTATCAGCAACCATTTCTTACTAAAGTAATGGGACCAACATAACGTCATTTCTGTCTGAGACACTTTTCTGAGCTGTAACATTGACACGTCTTCCCAAAAACTTAGGATGTATAATTTATTTATTTTGCCTAAATTTGGACAGGAAATTGGCAGATTACTTAGACATTGTTACTTACTCATTGTTCCTAAGATTTATTATCGACAAACAAATTCAAATTCTCCAAGCAAAGGACAACTCTTCAGCCACTTACATGGCTCAAGCTGAGGTCCAGTGTACTAAGCCCACAAACTGCTGTGAAAAATCCTCATCCCTAATGAACCATGTCAGGATACAAGTCTCTCCATTCCTACTACAAAGCACCAAGAACTAAACTGTCTGATTCTGATACTCTGACACAGAGACAGAGGAAGACATTTGAACATTTTCAAATGTAAAACCCAAATTTGCCCGTACACAAACGACTGTTTTCTGTCGATTATTACTCAAGCATTTTTCTTAATGAGATGCAAGAAGAGGATACTCACTTATTTTGAGCTGCCTCTGTATCCTCTCCACATTTCTATCTCTGTACTGGGCCTGAATTGTGTTACAGTAACTCATTGACTCAAGGAAGTCTCGGGACAGGACAGCATGCTGAAAAAACAAACAAACATCCAAAAGCAATTCAATAAAACCTGTGAAAAAGGCTGCAGTGGCAAAATTAAGTACACCATGTTCATAAGATAACCAACCTGTGTTCTTTGCATTCTTATATTTATTGGGACATATTTCCCATCTTCATCAGTTTTCTTGGGTTCAATACCTATAGTAGTCAGATAATTTAATTGTTTAGTTTGAATTTATACTTGCACACTGTCTTCTATGATCAGCAGGGCTGGGCAATATTGCAAAAAAAAAAAAAAAAACCAACTCAATTTTTTCAACTTTAATAACTATTCTCGATTATGGTTTCACTTTTTTTGTTCTTGCATAATGCAATTACAAATAAATTGTGTAATTTTTCAAAGTCTTTTGTTTATTAGAATGGACTTTGGAAAATGTAGATGTGCAAAAATTGTGACCGCACCATCTATAGCAAATAGTGCAAACAATGTTTCTTTTAAGTAAAGAATATTTAAAAAAAGGATATTAAAATAAAACATTGTTTGCACTATTTGCTATAGATGGTGCCATTACTATTTTTGCACAACTTAGTGAACCTTTCTTTCTCGACAGAGTAAATGGGGATCATGTCTTTCGTGACATGAAATGCCACCCCAAATGAGATATCAACTTCTCAAATCCAAATTCCTTCCCCATGTTTACTGAGTGATGTTAAATCAGCATAGCTGTACACAGTATCAGAAATAAACAAAGTAAAACGTATTACCTTTAAATGAGTTATACTATATATACACAAGTATTAGCTTTAGATTAATCAACAGACATATTCATTTGTTAAATCTAAAACACTTGGTGCAAACATCTGAATAAAAAGTTTGCTGTTTGAGAAAGAAATCACTCATCAGAGTTAGCTGCCTAGCTTGTTGCTAACAAAATATGAACATGAGGTTGTCAGTTTTCTCACTTAGTGTGTCGAATGTGCCAAGGTCGAAAAAGACGCAATTCCGACCGGCAAATTACCACTTAGGATGCAATGAGGCATCATATTTTGCAAAAACTTGTTCATCTACCTATTGAAAACTATACCAATTTCACACCTCTGAAGCGATATTTGAAACTTTCTTTGCCAAGACCTCAGTGAAGTGCTGCCTATTTATTTATTTTTAATCTAAGCACGCAATGTTTAGGAGTAGCACAGGCTGTGGATGCATTTATCAGGTTAAAAAGGTGCGTTTTTCCTTC
Source organism: Gogo arcuatus (assembly GCA_028570945.1). Lineage (NCBI taxonomy): Eukaryota > Metazoa > Chordata > Actinopteri > Siluriformes > Anchariidae > Gogo > Gogo arcuatus. The sequence goes on from JAOTRR010000059.1 coordinate 17,033,190, forward strand.
ATTTTGGTTTAAACTTTTAAATAGCATTTATGGATATTTTAATTAAAAATCTGACCAAAAAAAGGCACACACTAATATTTCATTAGAATGCCTTTAGCACTGATTACAACGCACAGTTGCCGTGGCATTGTTTCGACAATCTTATGCAATGTCACAACATTTATTTCCATCCAGAGT
>JAOTRR010000059.1:17097495-17109971 GCA_028570945.1 Gogo arcuatus
TGCCTGTAGGTGTGAATGTGAGTGTGAATGGCTGTCTGTCTCTCTGTGTTAGCCCAGTGATGGATTGGCTTCAGCTCACCCACGACCTGCAATGGGTAAGCGGTATAGAATGAATGGATATCATACTTGTATACTAGTTGCACTTCTACCAATTTGACAGGTTAAGCTGGTTCTTAATATGCTCTCAGGGGAAGAAAAGAGACATATTTTGTTTCAGCAGCCTGGTAGGTGGAAGCATTTGTCCCAGGCATTGTGGTTAGAGGTGATTTTTTTTTTTTCTGACAGGTATGGACTTGCACAATGAGGAATGTGTTCTTCCCCTTTACATTGTAATAGGGTTTTCATGCTACATGTCTGAACACTGCCTTCACTTCCACAAGAGGCTCATGCAAACTCCAGAATGTGCACCATGCAGCGCCTTGAATAGGTTTAGATTTTTGCAATTATCCTGTTAAGTAACTCCTAATACATGAGCAATGAAGAGACCCTTCTGTCGGTGAATGCATTATAATGATGTTCACTGATGGTGTACCTAGATGCATGCATGTGTTGACACGTGAAGCTACTAAACACAGATAAGAGTTTCTGATTGTCATTTTATTTCCCTAAAAATCTAAACAGTTTACAACTACATTTTATGCATGTGCTCATGCGAGCCATTTATTTTACTGCTGTCTGGATTTGCCTGTCGTGAATGGAAGCAGCTTTATTATGTTAGTCAGTTACACAAACAAGTAACAAGTCACACTGAATGCAGATATCATAACAAAACTCATGATGGGTGGAATTAGTTAAGGTTTACTAGGTCATGAAGAACATAATTGAGGAGTCACTATGATCTGGTTTATATAGTCTTAACGTATAAATGTTTAAAAAAAATTCTACATTTGGCTCAGCTACTAATTCAAGCAGTGATTGACTTCACAGAGAACATCAGTCTATACGACTTAAATGTGGAAGCAGAACAGAACATGGAAAATGTGTTTTCCTCTTTAAAGTGGGTCAAGAATTGATACATTGCACAACATTGATGATATACACAGAATTCTCGATAGACAAGGTAGCGCTTTATATGCAAAGGCTATTGTATGTGTAATTAATGTGTTGTTACAGATGGATGAGATTAAGTGAGTATTTACCCGGGTGGTAATTTTCCACGTTGATGTCAGACTGTAAACTTTATGGATCCACCCAGTGAACTAAGGCATTTCCAAAATCTGTTCCAGCACTATTTCTTATTTCTGTCTTTAGACTCCTTGGGTTGATGTATTTTTAAATGGTTTACGTGTTATTGAAACCACGTTCTGACTTTTCAGCAACATTCAACCTTTTCAGCGTTTGATAAGAAATTGCCCAGGAATTAGTACAGATAATTTAGAAAGAATAGCCAAAGCCATTGGTTTTATAAAGATGAGCGTTTTTCTCTCTTGTGGGAATGCTGCTTTTGTGAGGAACACTGTGTTATATGTTCGAGGCATCTATCTGCTGTACTAATTGAGATGTTGCTTTCCATTACATGAAGTTTACGATATTTGTGTGTAATTCAAAGCCTGGGGGAAGAGCTTGTATATGACACACTTGAGGAAAGCCTTAGTATGATTTATTGATTTCTAAATGTGCTTTCTGGTAGCAGTTGATTCTGTCTTGTTAAACTATTACCAGTAGCGTGTTGATTTTCTACCTGCGTTCTTTGCTACATTACATTTTTTGCTTTCCATCACAGTGAGCATCTCGGTACTTACTGATGCTAGAGTTACTCCTGTTAATTACAGTAAGTATGTATAGTGTGTATTATATTGATTGTGGACATAACTTGTAAAGTACAACTTGAGAGAATAAATAAAGCTATAAATGAAAGTTTATAAATTTAAATAAATGAAGGTCTTTGTGAAAGTTCTCAGCATGTTACCGGTTAATCACTTGAAGTGACAGTTAAATAGTTTTCTGTAAAAGCTCTGTTGGCTAGACTAATTATTTTTGGCCTCGCTAGCTATTTTTGTGCTCCTCCGACCTCCTTTTCAGCAGTGTAAACTGTACACAGAGCTGCATTGACTACATCATGACCAAAGCATCTTGTTGGTTTGTGTTTAACACTGAAAATATGCTTGTCATGGTAATTGGTTCTTGGGTGTAGAGGTGATGGATGAACAAGACAGTTTTTTCTTCTTTACAAACTGCTGGAGGATTCAAGTTTTCTAGCTGACGTTATTTAAAGCATGTGTTCTTGGTATTGTTACTGGTATTGCACAACTGGGGCTGCACACCATGAAACATGCCTGAGCCTGCCATATGGCTCCCTGTTTCACTGTGAGCTTTCTGCAAGAGTACTTATACATTTTCTAGGATCTGTTAGAGCACCCAGAGTAGGATCTGATTCATTTAAGTGCAGTGGTTTGCTAGTGGTAATGGATCTGGCAGCACTACAATATAATCAAAAGCAATCCAGGAAACATCCATGTTACATCCACCCTATTAATTGTTCATATTAATCCCTTTATATCATCTTATCTTTAGTGATGCACATACTTTTTCACCTCATCCAAATGTGAAAACGTATTTGCAGTATTCAGGTGTGATTTGCTCTTAATGCTGAAATTCTGGTGTTTCCATTCAAGTTTCCCTCAGCACCATTTCAAAATATTCTTAAGAACAGGTTAATTGAATCCCCACTAATGATTATTCTCTGTTTATATCCTTTTGCAGGTGTGTTTGTTGTCTCTCATCCATCACGCTGGCAGCGCAGGAGGTCTGGGTTGGGAAGGAGCTGAGTGCCGGCAGGATGGTGTCCGCCTCAGGCATTGCTCCAAGCCCTCAAAGCGAGTCCGTGACCAGTGAGCTGCAGGAGCTTTCACTTCAATCCGTTCCCACTCTGCTGCCTTTGAGCGAGAGGAAGAATGGTGAGTTGATAGCACACAGATAATGCTACTTTCAGTAAGCTTGTCTCTCTCTCTATTCTCATTTTTCCTGCAGTGTACTTTGATTGATTGTGTTTTCAAAACTGATTACTGTGTTCTTTATTATATTGTTATGTTTTATAGTGCTGCATGCGATTAGAATAAGTTTACCTCTGGAGAAATGCATGTACTGATATACTGAGTTGTTATGACCTCCTTCTGAAGCATTGTGGAAGTTGCAACGCTACTGAGAATGAATTACAGTGACAGGGTTTTGCTTCCCTGTTTGGGGCATGTGCAGTCTCACAGCTCCTGGCCTTTAGCCACCGCTCCTTTTTCTTTCACACTTTTTTACCCTGGAGCTGTACTTGTACTGAGGACGGTCTCATAGTTGGAGACATGTTATAGCAGGGCCCCTTTCATGTATCTCACCCCAGAGACACTCTGGTATTAGACTTGCTAAATGGGGCTTTTCCATTATCATTTAAATGCTTTATAGGAGTAATTGCTAACTTTACCTTTCTCATGCAAGTCTTTGCATTGCTCCTGAATAAAGTAAAAAACATGTATTGCAGGTAACTTGTCTGAAAGATGCTCATGCAACAATGTATTAGCACACTGTAGAACTAAATCCAAAGTAGGAGCTCCAGGAAGTTTTGTAAGTGTGGGGGAAGGGCTGTGTGAGAGGAGCAAGACAGGATATTTTTTTTCCAAAGTACAGAATTGCATAACTTTGTGCAGAGACCCAAGCAGTCAGTGAGAAAATAGGAGGGAGCACTTCAGGGGTCAGAGGTGATCTGGAATGCATTTGCATACCAGTGTTGTTCTTGTTGCCTGAGTACTATTACTTTTTAAGTCTGACACAAGACAAAGGGCTGATGTCAACTTCAGTCTAAAGTCCCTTTCCATGAAGTGGGAAAACTATCCGAGTTGTTGGGTTAAAAGAAAATCAGAAGGAAGAAACTAGGTAATAAACGTGCACTGACACACACCCACTTGAGCTGGGCGTGCACACGCACGCCAACTCAGGAGAGACTGGATGTAGTCAAAGGGAAGGTGAGATGTATAAAGAAGAGTTCTACAGGTCCTTGTATAGCCTTTGGATTTTTTTCTTCCACCAAGTGTTTTGCTTCATTCATTCTGTGTTTCATTCTTCATTTGTTTCTTTGGTTATTTGTCCTGTTATTTATTCTACTCAACTGATCTACAAATGGATTGTTGAACTTGGCAAGTGAGTTCATTTTCAACTTTCAGTTAAGGTAGGATATTGCCATAGACGCAGTTACAGTCCTTGTTCATGTTGCAGAATTGAGTTTACAGGAGGAGGCTGGTTGCAGGTGCGGTGGCTGTGGTTGACAGTTATTAAAGTGATTATTGTTTAAGCATGCTGTTGTCCAGGCTTTATTGCCCTGTTTGTATTGGGGTTTCCCAAGACTGCTCTGATTAGATGAAGCAATTTGAAAGCATTTTGTGCAGAATTCCATCCCAGTATCATCACAATAGGGAAATGGAAATAATTAGATGTTAAACTAGACTAAAAAGAAGTGTGGTGGTTATTTGTAAAACACACTAGACTATATGCATTCACCAAATGCTCATTTATGACTAAATAAAACATATGCATACTTGAATAACTTTTTAATCTGCTTGTTCTTGATGCACTCTGAGCACTGTAAATAAAACCGTATGATGCTGTACCGAAAGACGTTCCAGCTGGAAGGGGCTGGGTGTGCAATGAGTCCTTCACTGTTTTTCTCTCTCTCTCTCTCTCTCTCTCTCTCTCTCTCTCTCTCTCTCTCTCTGTCTCTCTAAACCAGCTGTCTGCTCTTGGGGGACTGGGAGTGGGGCTCAAAGCAGAGAGCAAAACATTAAGTGCATATACTCCCAGTATAAAAGTAAAAGAAGCAGAAACATGCAGAGAGGTTTTGGCCTGATGTGTGAAATCAGTGGACACTGGCACAAAGCTTCCATCAGGACTGTTTTGGTAATAGTTACCTTTGAGGGTCTCTCCTCCTGCATTTAACTGAGATTAAATCATGCATATGTTTGCAGATTTCTTCATAGTACAAGGAAAATCCAGCTGATCATCCAGGATCAAATAATGTCCTGGTGTTGTAAGGTTGATGGGAGGGAGCTTTTTCTAGTTTTAATTCTATTTATCCAGAGTGCTCTTAAGCACTTCCCTCGTAATATCAGTACCAGTAACTCGTGCCCATAACTGTCAGTGATTATGTTGCCCCAGTATTGATTTACAAATGCTTTATAACCGAGATCAGACAGTTAACGCATTATGACTCCATCTAACATTTAAGACATTATGATTGCTGCAGCAGCAGATAGCATTCCTTCATCAGTGGATATGTCAGGAGAACATGACAGCTGGCATCACATACTTACACAGACAGGATTCAGCTTGTAACATCTAATAACTAGGACAGTATTAATCTTTCATGAGCAATGCTGTTATAGTTCACATTTTTATTTTTTATTTCCATTTGAAATTCAGTTTGGCTTCAAGTAGGGGGTGTTATTAATTTAATTGTTTTTTCTATATTTATTTTTATTTAGACTTGGGATGAATAAATACATTATGTGCACACGTTGACAATATCTGTAACATGTATTCTTGCAGTGCTCCAAGATCTAAATTTTGCATTGAAAGTTGCTGATAACTTTTGGAAAGCTGGCACATCACATAACCTAGATAGCATGTCTGTGTTTATGAGGCAATAAATTAATACATCCTCTTGATTTTTATATGCATTGGACCTTACCTAGTATAGTATGGTTGACATCATGTTTATTGTGTGAAATGTAGACAGTCACAGGCTTACTGTTGCCGTGAACAGTATTTGCAAAGGAATTCCTGATGAGCCTCTCGGAGATTATTGAGAGTTAATTACTTGAGTTAATCTCCTCCCCCCACCCCAAAACTATTCTATAACATTATATTTAAATGATTACAATTTTTGCCATTCCTTACACACATTCTATCGATCACTATTTCCATTAACGTAGTCAGTCTGTCCAGAACCCAAGTCACAAATGAGTGTAGCTGAGGTTCATTTACTGTGGGTAATTTTTATTTTTGCCCACACAAAGTATGTGTGACATGAAACATTGCCACCTAATGACACTGTATTTAGGCTTCAAAATTAGTACTGTAAGTTTAATTCATTATAATTTTGAGTATTTAAAAAATCTAAAAAGAAAAAAGCAATTTTAAAATTACATTCAGTTGTTTGTAATTTGTTGTAGTTTTTAATCTTTTTTTTCACTTAATTTGTATTTCATTTTCACATGTATGCTATATTATTATGGACTTTAGTTATAGTTTTTTAATAAATGCTTATATATTATTTTATAATTCTGGCTATCAGTTGCATATAGTAAGTTGCAGATTTAAACGAAGGATTATATGCAGGTGGCTGTGAGTGCTCCGCTTATTTTAAAAACCAATTAGGTTGAAAGGTCAGAGGCAGTTTTCCAAGAATCTCAAAGAATATAAATTTCCAAGAATATAAATGTCATCTATCTTAGCTTTAGATGTAAAAAATAATGGAATATTTACAGTTCAATTGTCATTTTTTTTCTCTTTTTCTCTGGAAACCAGTACATTACTGAGGCATTATGTTATGAACGCAGAGAACTCTAAGTGTGTGTTGTTTTGAGAGAGATTGTTGTAAGGACATGGCAGCAGGCTGTCTGCTACTTTTCTGAGCTACTCTGTGGTTTTCTGTGTTATGTAACTCTCTGTGAAGGACTTGAGGTCTGGCACACTTACACAAACTCAAAATGGAGTGGGATGGATGGAGTGGGAAGACGAGAGCAGACTTTTCTTATCTACACTGACAAGATGAGACACACAACTGTGCATGAATGCGTTTCAGCCTCATCACACCATGACTGCCTAAAATGACACTGATTGTAAAATGATGCAAAATGGCTGAATGTGCATGTGGTGCATCAGGGCATTGACTTGCTTTGACTTGCTTGATTTCTATTTTGGTTTGGTAAACTGAAGCAAATCCCTGAGGTATAGAAAGTGTTCTTCACCTAAATCTCACACATTTTTCAACATGTGCAGAAGTATAGACTGTGAATCTGAGAAACTTTAACATTAACTGTGATGATACACATGACAACTCTGAATATATTGGACTAGGTAAATGTATTTAAAAGCTGATGAGTAGTGCAGTTGTACTCTGATAGTCCCTTGGTTACCCCTTGTGTGTTGCCTTGGAGTTTAGGCTCAGTTAAGCTGTATGCACATGCATATAGAAAGATGGAAAACTGCTCCTGTGTGTGGATTGCATCTTTTTTTTTTTTTAATTTAAATGTTCACTTGCTAAATGATTAATTCAGCTTTGCTTTATGTGCTAAAACAAAGTGCATTATGTATACTGAGCACAACTTGAAGTGATGCCTCAAGAACAGCTGGTTGGAGGATGGCTGCCATTTCAAAACCTGCTGCTGATAAACTAAGCAAAATTTTCAATTAGTCATACAGAACACAATGTACAATCGTGAATATGTTTCAGCTTTTATTCAAACATGCTCTCTACTTTATCATGTCTACTATCATTTCCTGTGCCTTATGCACATATTTCAATAATGTGGCAGGTACTGAGTGATCATTATCATTGACTAACCTCATTATCAAATATATCTGTTCTGAATCTGTTGCTCCTCTATATTCATTTCTTGTAAGGCAGCAAAGAGTCTGTCACCACCACTTAATTAACAGCACTGGAAGTATCCAGTAAACGCATTCAAAACATACTAAAGACCAAACATGACAACATATTGTACTGGGAAGCTGGGGACAGTTTATCAGTAGCAAACAATGAGAAGGACAATCTGTTAAGCAGTCATCATCTGTTTATTCCACACTGATGAAGAACCTTGTATTGCTCTTCTCATATATAAGTGCATAACAGTGATTTCTGTCCTTGAACAAGCAAGTTTTTAAGAAAAGATTAGAACACTAAATTGTCTCTGTGCTGTGGACTATTTTGGTTTTGCAACCTAGAGACTCACATTATCTTGTAGATAAAATGACTCGCATTATCTTGTGAGTCAGGTGCACTGGGTTCAGATTAGAATTGTTTCTGGCTGATCTGTCTAAAACTACGAGCCTAAATCTGAACTTTGTCTGAAAACCTAATTTTCTGAATACAACCTGCTCCTTACAGTGCCTCGTATTACCTCATGTATGCAAGCTGATCATATTTCATTATCCTCCTTTTCTTTGTCCCTTTGACTTGCTTCACTAAAGTTGGTAAAGGAGACATTTAACCTACACATTTGCCATCTGTTCTCATTCTCTTGTGTTGTAAATACTATATAATATAATTTGTGATTTGTCAACTTTGTTATATTAATGTATTAATGCTCTAAAGTGTGGAACAAGAAAACTTTAGGAACACCTTTAATGGTGGTGAGAATAATAAAGGGAATATCATGAATACCATCTAGTTTGTCATATTGTGAAAAACAGAATTGTTTCTGGTTCAGAAGTACCGTTCTGTTTTTAACAGTTTCAGACAGAACAGTTGCTGTTCTGTCCCCAGTCCTTACAATGCAAACTAATCTGCACAGACAGCACTTATTTTTTATTTCTCATGGTTGTGGTGCCATTACTATGAACACATTTACAAAAACGTAGCTAATGTTGTGGTGTTCCTGGCTATCAGAATGGCAAATGTATTTTTGTGTGTTGCCAGATACTCCATCAGAAGGTGGTTGGAGAAGTTGCTTACGTGCTTGCTTGTTTTGGTGTCAGTCTGAGCTTAACAGGTTTTTTATTTTTTTTATTTTTTTTCTAGTACATTTCAACTAGGACTGCTTTCTGAATGAGGCATGGTACGGTGTAGGTTTTGTCAAAACTTGCCCCCTGTAACTGATCAATTTAATTGTAATCTTTTATCTGTAAATGACTATTGTATACGAAGGGCTTTCTCTGGGCTACAGATGCTCTGTTATTAATGTCCTCTATCTCAGGTTGTTTATCATCTCAGGGTGTCTGTGAGTGCGTATTTACTAGCTGAACGATGGCTATAATATACAATTTATATTCAAACTCCACCTTTTGTTTATATAAAACAGCCTGCTGCACTCTCAGTTGTTATACTCATTATCTTTTCTGACAATTTTTGAACCAGATTGTGGCTCAAACATCGAGTTGATATGTTAATAAGCTTCCATTCTTTCATCTTCCAGTGTTTTTCCACTGTACAATTCTGCACAATTTGCAAGTGTCAGTGGAGTATATATCATTTCACATGTGCTCAGCCAATCACAACAAAGGGTAGTTATCTAGTCATCTTAAAAGCACAGAAAAATATTATCCATTTCAATTGTAATGAAGAATGAGAGGTTGGAAAATGGTCATGTAAAAATGATAAACTACTCCATTGGGTACATAACACCACAAAAACATAAGTGGTTTTCTGGACAAAGAATATAAAAGAGGAAACTTGAACAATAAAGGCTCTTTAACAATAATGTGAATTTTGAACAGAGAAGTTGAATGAGGGAGATGAGAAACAACACACCAATAACAGGAGTCATGGAATATATAAACTACTTTCTTTCTAGACCCTGTGCCTGGTGAACTTGGTATCAACAGACTTTAGGAAATTGTATCTTTTTAATATGTCGTCAAGTTAAAACTCTGGGTGTGTTAGAGAGGTTGATGAACTCCCTTTCCTTCCTTAGTACAAGACAGCAGGGCCAGGAAAATGTGGCATGTGTGTGCAGGAAAACCAGGAGGAATGTTAAGAAGAATACAGTGTGGAGTGGAATTTAGTGATTTATATGGTCAGACTTACAATTAAAGTTTAATACACTTAAAAAGCCAATCAAGACAGAGAACTGTTATCTCTCTGTAACAGCACTGCTTAAACCCTGTTACAAAGCTCAGAACACAGTTTTGAGGTCACTAACACTTATTCAGCAGCGTTTCAGTATTAATAGTGTAGTGGCTGTTAAAGCTATTTATGATTGGGCTTTAAATGCAAGCTTGACTGTGTGAACATCAGTTTTGTGTTGTTCTTGGCTGTTGTCAAAGTGACAGCGTCTGACTGCTTACTTATGCTACCACTCCATATTAAACTTACAATGTTATAAAACAATAAATCAGCCATCACTCTTGCAGCCATAATACTGCATTAGTCATAACAAACAGTAAGGTGTGGTTGTTGTTTTTTTGTTTTTTTTAACCCCTTTAATGACTGTCTGTTCTTTGTGTAGCTGTGAACCTGTGATACTGGTGGACTTTGTTTCCTGTATATTACTGTTTGGGCAAGGTGGTGTGTCAGTGCTTGTGAGCAGCTGTGGGCTGGTGTGAGCTCATTCTCAACACCTTAAAGTATAGGCTGCATTTGAGTATGTGTTATCATACCCTAGCACTGGGACAAACTGCAAACATATGATCCAGATAGTCAGTAAAGCTGATCCACAGTGAGGGATGGTATGTATAAATCTGCAGAGAGTAAAAATTGGCTTTAAATACAAAACAGTCTTAGAAATCAGGGTGTTTACTCCTATACTCAGGTAGTGTATATACAAACATTTTTAGCCCTAAAAGTGCTCTAAATTGGCAAGTATTTTGGAGGCAGAAGCAAAAGGTGGCAGCACAGCGACAGAAAAGACGTGCCTACAGTCTTCTGTGCTTGAAAATATGTACTGCAATTTATTGATGATACAGAGCTTATAAAAGTTATATTGGGTCATTCACAATGTAACTGCTTATTTTTTTTTTAGTTTTATTTGACTGGTAATCAAAAATCTCCAACATCGTAAGAAAGAAGTCAATACCATCTGAGTGATGCCGTATGTAGTCTGAATAGACTATATTTAAGAGCAATCCTCAAAAGGTTCACACGCACAGCTTCCACTGCTCAAACCTGTTGCTAAAATTCTTTTTAGAGGAAAGAGTCTACTGTGGAAGAGCCTGCTAAATAAATAAAAAAAACTATATACTGAACAGTGTGTGCTCCGAGGTGGCTAGCAAGTCTGGCTAACAGTGCCTTGAATTCAACCACATACAGTATGCATTTACAATTAATGGAATTATATTACTATGATACTATGACAATAGGGTTTTGAACAGTGAAACATGTAATGGCCGTTTGTTAGCAAATGTGTTGTGCTGTACGCACAAAATGTTGTTCATACACTTTCATATCATCTCTAGTTAATGAAGTGTCTGACTGCCTGAGATCTGTTGGCTTTAGCCAAAGTCTTTATCCTTTTGGTGGTATTGAGCTGCAGAGAGAGACTGCAAACAGATGCTGAAAACAGCTACGGTAGAAATGCTATTGTACATTTTCTATTTCACTTGAGTCAGTCTACCTGACAGAATGTGCCGCTACTATCAAAGCTAAAAACAAAGCACCCAGACAGCCACAGCTAGCTAGCATTCCCATAAATAATGAGTCCATGAATTGATTAAGATTTTAAAATTTAAATTGCTTAATTAAACTTAAGGCTTAAATGACTCATTTGTTTAGATTTTGGGAAAAAGAACCACTAAATTTGTGAGAAAATATCACAAACAAAACGTAATAATTGCAGGAGCAGGTGGGATTGGTAAAACTTATTGGATAAGCCATAAAACAGTTCTCTGCACACCTCTGTTATAGATTTAGTTTTTATGAAAGTCTGCCACTCCCTTAAAGCCTTCTTGAATGACAGCAGTCCAGCAAAACCTTTTGGGCTGGGCATTATGCCATTGGAAATGTAATTAATATAGCGAATGGAAATTATACTGTGTTATCAATTTCAGGGTGTTCCATCCACCTGAAATAGTTTTTTTTTATAATATCAGTGGAGTGATGCACTATGCATGCACTAAGGACTGCTTTTCATGAGTTAACTGCCTTTCTTAAAGCCAAACAAAACCCAAAAAATAAACTCTGTTTGCTAGTCACGGCAAGTACCCTGATGTGCCTCCCCGCAGGTTTTAATTAAAAATAAAACTTTATAACAACAATTTATCCATTTTAAAAGTTGCGATATTGCTAAAAATAGGCTTACCTGGGCACGGCCATTTGCACTGAAACCGGATATCCACTTGTAACGTAGCTTGCACACTAGTACACCGTTTGCCTTAGTAACACAGAGCCATCGACTCAGAAATTTTCTGTAATTTTTTTGTAGTTTTGCTGTGTAAACATGGAAAGTGTGCCTCAGCAAAAAGCGATTCAACCGTATATGTTTGAACCAGAATATGAACCTGGGGAGGAAGACACAAACGGTGAAAGTGATTCCAGTGATATCAGAAGCGATGAAATGCAGCCAGTTTGCCACTTGCTCCTTCAAAGTAATATCTTTTATAGGATTGGGGATGGCAAAAAATGATTTCCCTTTGTGACGTTCGGGCTTATTTTTACATCCTAAAGCTTGACACTCGGGCATCTTCAGGGTTGTTTACAACAATTTAGAAGCGATGTGTCCACTAGATCTAAAAGAACTGCCCGTCTAAACACGATTTGTTCCGGAACAATTTGACACTGGTAGGCGCAACTTGCTCCACTTTACGAGGTGGTGCAACTTGTTCCGGGCGCAACTTGTTCC